>SKCR01038652.1:0-92866 GCA_019454045.1 Zanthoxylum bungeanum
AAATCACAACAAAGGCTAGCACTTCAAGGGATCATACATAGGTGATATGGGAAACTAATCCTTGAGCTTGGAAGGATCAAACTCGACTTGGAGTCCCTCTTTTCTTCTTGGCCGAGAGCTTCACTGCACAAGGGAGGAATTTCGCATCATCTTAGCATCCATTTTCAAGTATTGTGAGTATGATTCCGCCATACTTCAATTAATTCATTCATGTATTTATATATTTTGCTTGTTCTTGTTGATCTTGGGGCTTGGTAATAGAAACCAACATTTCTGTTGGGGTTGGTGCTCAGAGCGCCAATTCCCGGTTGTATTTCTTTTGAATACATCTGTAAAACAATATTATTATGAATAATATATGCAGTTTCTATAATATAATGTATCTTTTTATATGGTAAAGACGTAATGACCTTAGAATGATTAGTCACGATACTGTTGCAAAAGCGTCGCAACTGACATTGAGTAGTATCATGACGTTGTCATTCTCAGACAGTTCCTGGTCAAGGTTTACACTACTTGGTCAGTATAGTAAACCCGTTGAGACCGGTACATGTCGTATACTGGAATATATGATTCCAATGGTTTCTCAATGAACCATTAGTATTGGAGACTAGTATAGACGTGTGGGTGTTTATAGCGGATAAACACTGAACGACTCACCGAAGATTCTTAATGGATGGTACACCAACGTCAATAAGAATATTCTCGGGTTGAGTAGCACTTGTGATTCTTAGACTTGAGATGTCATTGTGGGTACATGAGACATCTTCTACACTTAGATGGCAGTCACGTCACCGATCTATTTAGATCAGACCTTCGTCTGTTCATTGGGTGTAGATAGATCCTCAGGGTGTCCTATATGTATCAAGATAGGATCCGTCAGTTATGTGTACCAGAGCATAGGTAGTCCATATGATTAGTAATCAGATAAAACCATGGGCTCGTGGTATAGTTTAGAAGCTAGTTCTAAACATTCTTTTTGAGATTGCTAATAGAATAGTCGACTGGATAATCCCCATAGAGATTTGACGTTTACATCTATATCTCTGGGATTTATCCGGATACCTGTGACGGAGGAATTATACATTTTCCATGACCTTGACCTGTATGATTCAACGAGATTATCTGTGATCGTCAAAATTTACGGGTGGATAAATTATGGACACGAAATTTGATTTCGTGACGGATATACCTGAATCTAGAGAGTATCAATAATGAAACATACTCGTAGAGCACTAGAGCAACATTTATAAATAATATTGATTATTTATAAAGTCGTTTAAAGGTTAAACGCAAGATACATGCTAAAGGGACCCGATAGTCATTTATTTAATTATTGTATATTTACATTTAATACTTGATTAATTTAAATACACATTAATTAATAGTCAAATTGAGATATTTGACTAATATCCTAAATGAATATATGTATTTGATATTTAATGTAAATATAATATAATGTATTTAATTAATTAATTAATTATTTAATTGTTAAATGATTAAATGATTAAATTAATTAAAATATAAATATCTTAACTTTGGATATTTGATTTTAAATGATTAAGTTGCCTTTGTTGACTTAATATAAATATCAATAAATTGTTTTTAGATATTTATGTCAAGTTGATTAAATGAAATTGCAAATGAAATTGAAATTAATATTTTTGTATTAGCCTTTACCATTTTCGGCCAAGGGTTTTTCCAAACAAGTATATATTGTTTTTTCATTTCATTTCATTTCTAACCAAATACACGTTTCACACAAAACTCCATTGAAGAAAGCAAAAGAAGCTAGAGTGAAAGAAAGAAAAACAAAGGAAAAGGCTTGGTTTTAGTAAGTATTCTCAACTTACTATTAAAAAAGAAATTGTTCCTAAGGATCTAGGCTACATCTTGTGATGTTCTTATGTTATTCTTTTCTTTATTCTTTGTGTTTTTTATGATGGAAGTTTTGTTAAAAGTATTGAGCATGTATGATGAAGGAAGCTTACGACTATTGTAGTTAAAGGTATTCTTTTATGGTTTTGGAAACCTTGTTGCTAATCTAGAGTTGTTGACCCACTCTTAGATGACCTAGAATTGATCTTCAGTTTTTTCATTGTGTTGAGACTTTGATTGGATGGAAGAATGATGATTAAAGTAATTGATTTAAACAATTTGGTTTAATTTGTTCATTTTGAAGAATTTGAAAAATTCGGGTTTAAGACCACATCCAAATTTGGGGCTTTTCATTTATGTTGTGTATAAGGATGTGTATATGATGCATATAAAGTTTCATGTTGATTGGATTACATCTTGATGTGTTTTACAGCATGAAATGACAAAGTGCACAATTTGGCACCCTAATGGTGCTCTCGGCCAAGTAGTGGAAATTTGGGGATTTTGGTTGCCTTGGTGTTTTGATGTTTTGAACATGCTAAGTTCATCTTAGAAATGATTTAGAATCATTCAAAATTGATTTGATCAATTTCAGACTAAAATGGACAAAGTATCAATTGTAAGGGCAATTCGGTAAATTCACTTAAATATGATTTATTGAATTTATTTCATAATTTGATTATTGGATAATTAAATAAATATTTTTATTTAATTAATCCGAGAAAAATTTTTGAAATCGGAAAATTTGATTTTCCACCGCTTCCGCTGCGTTACCGGATTTAGCCCCTAAAAACCCTACACTTTCGTCCCGTTTCCAATTCACAGATTTATCTCAATTGAAGTCAGTATCCTGTTCATAACAGATTCTGAAAATCAATACATATATTTTATGTACCACACTAAGTATTTAAAATCCAATTTTAATACAAGTAGTAAACATAATGATGACAAACATATTTGAAGTCAGAGGCTTGCCCTATCTTCAATTCCTTCATGTCTGCCTTGTCCAAATGGCAGTCACGCTTCCGCGATCCCGTTTGCCACAATTTAGGCAGACATTTTTGGGATATGTCCTTTTATCTTCCCAGAAGACTATAATGATTTTGCTTTGCCCTTTTCCACATTCTAGAAGCCTTTGGCCAAGCCTTGGGTTTCTGGAATATCGAAGTGAAGTGCGCCTTGCGCTACTTGCCTATTGCAAACTTTGACTTTATCTCATTGAGAATAGTCATTAACTCTCCAAGAGTTATTATTGCAATTTAGTTTTTCTAAGATCCAAGGATAGGTCTTCGAAGATCCTTCAATTTCATTTATCATACTTTAAGGATCTAATCCTTAGTTCTGATAAAGAAATTAAGGAGTCTATTTGACAAGTTTAATGGATTAAGCACTTAAGTAATCATCACATGAATCTTCCAAAGGTCATGCTCTACTATTTGCTTAAGTCCGGGCTTAGGCATAATATGTTATTTTATCAAATAAAGTAACTTATTATTTTCCAGGACTATCCTGAAATTATTCCCAAATTGAACCATTTAAATACATTTTCCATAGGATTATGTTTTAAATGTCAATCTTTCAATTTTATCTTGATTTTAATAGTCCAACTATTTAATCAACGATTTAGGCACTATTAAATATAATGATTATTATAGTCCAACTATATTAATCAACTATACTTTTAATTTGTTTGAATACAGTCCAACTGTTTTTATTAAAACAACAATTTAATTATTAGTCCAACTAACATTTAATTTATTTGACGAATGATATTTGTTTGAGCGCGTATGGCAAGTAATTAAACGAATATTGCAAATTTAATTCTTGCCTCCCACTATTTTTCGGCGAGCCTCTAACCCTCTGTCGAGTACTCGGGAAACCGTGTTTCCTAGTGGGCTAGGATCCCATTAAATATCACACAATCTTGACTTTGGCCAACAAATTGTATGATAATTAACTAGGTAGATCTCTAAGACCAATTGGATCCAATCCAATTCCTAGACCTAGTAGGGGGACATCCAAGTCCGAAACATATATCTTATATATGCCAATATATCCAATATATTGCCTAACCTTTTTCCTCTGAATCAACTAAGCCTTGGCTTTGGCACAACAAACTTAGTGATCCCAGTTAAGCGTGACCCATTGACAATGGAAAGCTTCGTAATCAATGTCGATGGACAAGAAGTGATCTTGACTTTGGCCAACAAATCACGACTTGGACAAGACACCGATATGGAACAAAGCTCTCGTGATTCAAACACATCCTTGACGGACAAATGCCTTGACTTTGGCCAACAAGCCAATGCCAGTCTCGGATCTTGAGTAAGAATCTCTCAATGGAAGGAAAAACACTTAATATTTGCGAGGGTTTTTCGAGTGCAAATTGGCAACCAATTTATTATCTTTGTTAAGGTCTCATCATCATACACCCTTAAACATGCATTCTAAATACATAAAAAGGCGCGTATAAATAAATATAATAATGATATGCGGATGGATACTTAAACATTGATCCTAGATCAAATCTCTCCCTTTCCTCTCTCCCGCTAGCACAAGTATTTACTTCTACCCGTTACACTACACTTCTAAAGAAACCTAATTTACATTGAGGGGAATAGGTGAGAAGAGAATACAAAGAGTAAGAAGGTAATAAGGCTGGACTCGCAGGTCCAATTTAATAAATTCTAAATTTATTACAACAATTTCTAAAATTGTCCCACCCATCTAATATCCATCCGATATACATTATTCATGCATCGCAATAATGTATTCACACAAGCATGTTATCAATCAATCTAATCCAATTAATTAATATGATAATTAATGACCATCCAATGTTCAAACAATGATTTGATTTAGCGCGAGTCAAACTCTTTTTGCGAATAAGTACTCAAAGTACGAATTCTTGAATTAAATTAAACTACAAAATTAAATCCAATTCAATTTGTATTTAATACTAATTCGCTATTTAATTCCAAATTAAATACTACACTTTATTAACGAACCTTTTACGATTTAAATTCCAAATTTAATCGTTACGGGTCTCAAAGCCCGATTAACGTCCAACGTTAATTTAATTAAAGTCCAATGGGTTTTTAATTAATTTCTTTAAGGCGTGGACTTTTAGTCAACTTGGGTCAAACCCAATAACCAAAGCCCAATCAAGGAATTACCCCATAAGCCTAGAAATCAATTTAGGCCCATTAGGCCCAATTAAATTTATTAAGGTCCATTAGTCGCATTTGGGCTTTATGGAAGCGGTTTTGGGCTCAATTGGATCCAACCAATTTAGCCTAAACCCATCTTGGTACAACCAAGCCCAATAAGCCCATTTACAACATTACAAGCCCAAATCCAATTCAAGCCTATTTAATTAAATTACAAAAATCCAATTTCACAATTTAATTAAACTAATGTGCATTACATAATTAATTACCCAAATCAATATTTCCAAAACACCAATTAGCCTAATTAATCATGCTTATCAACATTAAATCATGTCCAACATAATTTAATTAAAAAATCAAACCCAATTCATGCTAAAGTGTCTCGGCAATGAGAGGATTTTAATGTCCAATTTTAAATCCAATCCAATTGAATCCAATTTAACATTAAATCAACATTTCCAATTGTTTTCAAGTCATCCAATGATTCAAAAAACAAAAATCCAAGACATTAGGGAGCCTTCAACTTTGGGCCAAGCCAAACAAATTGAGGAAAATTATTCCAATTATTTTTCAGCAAATTGATCACATATAACTCTAAGTTATCCATATACAAGCATATTCAAACAAACAATTTGCCAAAAACATGCTTAAATCAAAAAGCCCCAAATTAAAGTTAAGAACACTAATTCAAGTTTCATGCTTAAATGGCTCAAGATACCATTGTTGGGTTTCTTTTAAGTCCCATTGATCATTTATAAGCATAAAACACATGTGAATACGCAAAGGAGAATGGCATAATCATACTCACAATGAATGGATTGGATGTTACGAAGAACAACAAATCTTTTTATGCCCTTTGAACACCTCCAAGGCTCACGACAATGGCTGGTTTTCGTCTCCTCAAATTCGGCCATGGTCCTCCATTGAAGTCTTCAAGCTCCAAGCTTCAAAAATGGATTCCAAGCTCAGGAAATTATTGCCCTATCACCTTGGTATGTCTCCTAGAGTGTGCTAGCACTTTGATTTTGCAACAAAATCACCTCTTTTCTTCCTTGTATTTCACAGTGATGAACCAGAAACAGAAGAACAAGAATCGGTCGAATACCGAGAGAGAAAGAGGGGGAAGAAGAGGGAGAATAAAAAATGTGTATTAGATTTTTGTTTTCAAAAAACAAATAAACATATACCAATTTTTCTTTTTCAAACGTCAAGCATTAAATGCCTTCAACCACCAACATCAATTAATCAAGTGACAACTTGTCACATCACTCAAAGTGACATGTGATTTGACGCTTGATGGGACTAATGATTTGACGCTTGATTTGACTTGCGTGCCGCACTCGAATTTGAAATACGAATGCGCTCGCAAACAATCCCGGGATCGGGTTCGCTAATTCCAAATTAATGAATTTTCTGTTGCGACGTAATTAAATGATTATGCCTAGCGAAATCAGTATTCACATCGCTAACGAATTAATTCTAAATTAACTCGTTCGCACGAATTATAATCTAATTTTAATTCCGCGTCGAAATCCAATTTCGTATAATATATCAAATATATTATTTTAACCGATTAATTCCAAATTAATCATTTTCTCTCTTTTAATGATATTTTATCCTAGATAAAATATCTCCGCAATTAATCCCATATTAATTTTCTCTCTCATCTAATTAATCGCAGATTAATAAAGTGTGAGTCATACGTCTTCGGTGAATCTTCAGGAAGCGAGCCATGAGATCCCCGGATATATTGGCAGTAAATACGGTCGTTGGACTATCTGAACACGTAAGTACCTAGCACTATGCTTTTACCGATTTACAAGACAAGGTTGGCTTCTAGCAAAACGCCATGCCTACCCAATTCTCTAGAAACATGCTTACAGGAATAAGTGATCTATATCAGGCGTAGTATACATAGTATTATGTATTTTGATCCAGTATCGGATGGTCACGTGCTAGGCCCGGGGCTGGAATTGTGTCTGCCCCATACGAAGCACATATCAGATGTCTGGTAACTAGTCTCTATAATCGGATATACATGACTTAGTCATAATATCCCGATAGCTGCAGCATATAAAAGAACAAGTTCCGTATCCTACGTGATCATCCTCTCCACTATAACTGAAGTGATACTTCCGTCTTGACATAACACCCAATACACTACGATTCTCAATATACCCAGAAGAGGCGTACACAAAACCGGTTAAAGCCCTGTACGAACAAAACCAAAGCATATTGATTGTCGCAAGCATTAGCGGGGCAAGTCTCAGGTTAAGACCAAATACACCTACCCTGAATTCGGACTTCCATACATACATAGTTATACTACCAATGGAATTCCGAAGGGGTCTATCCAGAGCGAAGCTGTTTCCTGTACCATCGGTAAAACACAACCTCCTACTACACTTGCATGAGTATCATATACCCAAATATATGAGAACTATGCCGTTGTGCCCTCACAATGTGTACAAGTGTAATACTAGTCTTTTACGTATTATTGTTGTCCAATCTCGATAATAGTCTGACTAGGGATATTTAATGATTTATCCTTCGTGGATTGATACCGTCTCATATCATTCTCAATCCAGGAACAAATCATAAGGACCTCCTATCATTTATACATCTTGGTGATCTAATCACAAATGATAAGAGAGCAATCTCATTTGTCATATAGTTAATTTGTACAGCAACACCATGATCTGTACAAATAGAGACGCTATGGGTCATAATTGTCCAAAATGGTAAATATATCACTATTTCCCACTCATTGAACTTAATATTTTGTGTAGTTTCTTGAGTTTTGTGAATATTTTAATGTGGTTTGTGTTAATTTGTAGATAAATAAAGTTTCAGGACATTCTGAACGTGATTTGGGTCCAAAAAAGTGTAAAACAGATAGAATGGCAAAATCGTCATTTGGCGCGTCGCGACATCTAACGTGCGCTGGGGACACGTGTTAGAATCTTTGAAGTTTGACTTTACTAATGTACACCGACTTTTCTAATGTATGCCGTGCCACGTTTCTACATCACAGCTGATCATGCTAACGTGCGCCATGCCACGTGTCATCATCCTACTGTGCCGACAATCGCCATCACCACGTCAGCAGAAGACCGAGTCAACATTGCTAAGTCAGCGCCATGTCATCAACCAATCACAGCATGCCATGTGTCACAATCCTACGGTGCCGATAATTACTATCGCCACGTGTCGCCATGTCAATGCCACATAATCGCCATGTCATTGCCATGTCAGCTCAATTATTGAGTTAATCATCCACATTGCCACGTCATCGGATAAGAATCTCGGTAGACCAACCAGAACATGACATGTGTCACATCGCGACATGGAAATGTTATCGCATCGTGACACGCCTAGCCTACCGAGGCCTTTAAATTCAGCTCGAGATTTCAGTTTTAGACGTACCTTCCTCTCTGTAATCCTCTGAATAAATAATGAGTTTGTATCTAGTTTTCTTTTAATTTCAGTTTTGTAATTAATTTTTAATAATTTTCTTTAATAGTAATTTACTTTCTTTACCTTTTCAGTTTTTACTATTCAGCTATGAGGAGGTAACTTCCCTTTGCTAGGGTGAAAGGTAAATCTTTTACTCTTACTATTTAGATTTATCTCCCTTAATTATAATATATTCACTAATTAAAATTTGACTTAATAAGGATATCGCTATATTGGTCGGTTAGTAATTCATTATAAACTGGTTTTAACCTGACTAAGCTTGGATACCGCCTGCACGGTCGGTTGGGAATTTATCGCCTATATGGCTGGTTTATGGACAAATATTGATACCGCCTTTATGACAGGTCGGACTTAATTTGACTTAATCAGGTTACCGCCTATATGGCTGGTTGGTAATGTTATCACAAGTTAATGTATTATATTAAGGAAGATATCTAAAGTAGTAGTGGTAAATGTGGATCCTTTAACCCTATCATTTTATTTTATTGTAATTTTACTTTTCAGTATTGACTTTACCGAATTTACTTTTCAGTATTTTACTTTATGTCTTTTATTTTACTAGCCCTAGTTATGTGTCGTAACTAAGTTAGTTATCTAGGGTTGTGATTAATTCCAATATCACCGATTTATAGAGGGTTAGATTATGGTTTGGGTAATATAAAGGTTTATTTTTTTAGCCTTAGTCTTAATGCTTTATGTTAACTGGCCATTAATAAGATTGATATACTAAACTTAAAATGAACTTGGAAAAGGGATTTTAGGTTTAAGACCCTAGACTCAATAGCCCACCAGTTTATAGGGGGTTAGATAACCCTTTAATAGATTTCCTTACAGGATAAGAATATATCTGTCGGGCGGGGGTAGCCATAATTGGAACTTAATCTTAATGAATTCAGATAACTTAATTAACATAGGAATATGATTAATTGTGTTACACTAGCTATTTGTAATTGATTATCGGAAGAAACTTTTGCATAATTTCGTGTTCCAGGTTAATAAACCAATATATCACCCCAAACATAAGATAACCACTTTATCTTTAAATAATATTGGAAGGATTCACAACCCTGGATAGTTTTTATAAATTTAAATTTTCTTTAATCTACTTTCACTTCTTTTATTTACTTGTTTTCATTTTAAAGTCATCATTCCAATCAAACAATCAATTTGTTAGATATTTGTAATCATTTGGCCTCATAAAATTAATAGAATAAGTATTAGGTTCTCGTGGGATCTATACTTTTTATACTACTTGAATGATACGTGCGCTTGCGTTATACGCGTGTGAAAGCACCGGTCAAGATTTTAGCGCCATTGCCGGGGACTTATTTATCTTTCACTATTAGTTTTGAGGTTAGATACCTTTACTTGTATCTAATTCTCTTTTCACTTATTATTTATTATTTTCTTGTGTTTAAGGTTCTCAGACACTAAATGAGATGAACCAGAAGCTTTGAAATCCGACCGCTAGACCCAGAGATTGAAAGAACCATCAGATAGTTGAGAAGGGAAAGGCGATAAGGCCAAGAACCAATCGTTAACATGGAACTTGAACCTTTGGAGGTTGCACCACCAATTCCCATTCGAGACAGAACCATTCCGGTGGAAGATGGCCTCATTTCATGTATTGTACTTCCTCTATTACCAGCAAATGCGGGTGATATCAAAACATGCGTTCAGATGATTTAGCAATCAGTCCAGTTAGGGGGGAATGCAACTGAAGATCCTAATGCCGACATCAGTAACTTCATGGAAGTTTGCGGCACTTTCAATTACAATCGAGCATCAGAAGAAGCAATGAGACTTCGAGTTTTTCCATAGTCCTTGAAAGACAGAGCTAAGACAGAAGCAATGACACTCTACAAAACTTGGGAAAGGTACAAAGATTTACTCCGGAAATGTCCTCACCATGAGATTCCAAAATGGCTTCAAGTCCAAACTTTCTATAATGGACTTTCTGGACTGATGATAACCACAATTGATGCTGATGCTGGAGGAGCTTTGATGGCAAAATGAGACGATCAAGCCTGAGACCTAAATGAAGAAATGGCCAACAATAATTCCTTGTGGCCAATAGAAAGGAGCATGATTCAAAGAATTACAGGAATTTATGAAGTTGGAGCCAATATAGCAGTCAGTGCAAAGCTGGATCAGATATGCAAATTCATGGAGACTCTTAACATGCAAAATAACATCGGATCCACAAGTTCACCATATGGAGGAGTTCCAGAACAAAATCAACTTGAAGAGACGGTAAACTATGTCAACAATTTCAACAGACAGGGGAACAATACATATTCCAATACTTACAACACAGGGTGGAGGAATCATCACAATTTCTCATGGAGCAACAATTCAGGGCCAAAGAACTATCCACCACCTGGATTCCAACAACAAGAGAACAAAGGCCATGAGTAGGCAAGTGAACCAGGAATAACAGAAGTGCTAGCTCAGTTAAAAAAATATGATGTTATCTTTCAGAGCCAATTAGCTTCTATCAAAGCACTGGATAATCAGATTGGACAACTGGCCAATGCTCAGAGTTACAGACCACCGGGTAATCTTCCCAGCAACATATAACCAAATCCAAGGAACCGATGGAAGGAGGAATGTCAAGCCATAACCTTGAAAAACGGTAGTGAAATCAACAAAGATGTTGGAATCAAGGAAACTGCTGAAGAAGTTCCAAAAGATGCAGTTCCACAGATGGAGGAAAAAGAAGTAAAGGAAAAAGAAAAAGATCAGATCATTCCACCTCTAAATTTTCCTCATCGTCTTCAGAAAAACAAATTGGACAAGCAGTTTGCTCGATTCCTGGAGGTGTTCAAAAAGATGCACATCAATATCCCATTTGTAGAAGCCTTGGAAGAAATGCCCAGCTACGTTAAATTCATGAAAGATATTCTTTCACGAAAATAGAGATTGGGAGATTACGAGACAGTAGCGTTGATAGAAGAATGCAGTGCCATCATTCAGAGGAAACTTCCCCCGAAGTTGAAAGATACTGGCAGTTTCACTGTTCCATGCACTATCATAGAACATTATATCGGTAAGGCTTTATGTGACTTAGGTGCAAGTGTTAATTTATTACCTTTTTATATTTAAAGGAAATTGCAAATTGGAGAAACTATGCCTACATCAGTCTCTTTGCAACTTGCTGATCGAACACTCGCATTTTCGAGAGGAGTCGTTGAAGATGTGCTGGTTAAAGTTGACAAACTCATTCTCCCAGCAGACTTCATTATCATTGACATTGAAGAAGAAAAAGATGTGCATATCGTCATTGGGAGACCATTCTTGGCGACAGGTCGAACTGTGTTTGATCTACAAAAAGTTGACGGTGAACTAACCATGAAAGTTCAGGACCAAGAAGTTACCTTCAATGTCTTCAAAGCCATGAAATTCTTGAGCGATGAAAAAGAAGAAGAATTTTTCAGAATTGATGTTGTTGATAGTATCATTCAGGATACTGATACAATTCCCATGGATAAACTTGAAGCTTGCATCACCAACATAACTGATAGCGAGTTAGATGCTGAAATTCTAGAATGTATTAACTATCTTGACAAGCCGTTCCGATTCAAATCAACCCCACCAGTTGAAGTCTGGATTTCTCGAAGAAAGATCGAATCAAGCCTTCAATTGAAGAACCACCATAGTCTAGGCTGAAGTTACTTCTGAGCCATCTCAGATATGCATTTCTTGGAAACTATTCTGAATTACCTGTGATCATTTCTTCTTCACTAACATTGGATCAGGAAGAAAAGTTGTTGAGATTGTTACGAGAAAATAACAAAGCCATTGGTTGGACTATAGCAGACATTCGAGGCATTAGTCCATCATTTTGCATGCACAAGATTCTGATGAATGACGAGTACAAACCCACATTGAAGCATCAAAAGTTACTCAATCCAATCATGAAGGAAGTCGTGAAGAAAGAAATCATCAAATAGTTTGATGCTGGCATCCTTTACCCTATCTCAGATAGCACATGGGTGAGTCCTATGCAGTGTATGTCGAAGAAATGAGGAATTACTGTGGTCACCAATGAAAAGAACAAGCTAATTCCAACAAGAACAGTGACTGGATTTAGAGTATGCATGGACTACCGAAAACTGAACAAAGCAACAAGGAATGATCATTTTTCGCTGCCATTCATTGACCAGATGCTGGATAGATTGGCGGGACTTGAGTACTATTACTTTATGGACGGATACTCAAGATACAATCAGATTGCTATCGCCCCAGAAGATCAGGAAAAAACCACATTTACATGTCCGTATGGTACTTTCGCTTTCCATAGGATGCCATTCGGATTATGTAATGCTCATGCCACATTTCAGCGTTGTATGATGGACATTTTCTCAGACATGCTAGAGCAGAGTATGGAGGTTTTTATGGATGACTTCTCTATGTTTGGACACTATTTTGACCACTGTTTGTAAAATCTCGAACATGTGTTACAAAGGTGTGAAGATACAAACTTGGTACTCAATTGGGAAAAATGCCACTTCATTGTGCATGAAGACATTGTTCTTGGAAATCGGATCTCACAAAATGGGATCGAGGTAGATAAAGCAAAGATCGAGACAATTGAAAAACTACCTCCACCAACATCAGTCAAAGGGATTCGGAGCATTCTTGGTCACGCCGGTTTTTACAGGAGATTTATCAAAGACTTTTCCAAGATTGCTAAACCTTTGTGCAATGTTTTGGAGAAGGATGTGCCTTTCAACTTCACCAAAGAATGCAAAAAAGCCTTTGAGATCTTAAAACAGAAGCTGGTCTCTGCCCTCATCATTGTAGCAACAGACTGGACCCTTCCATTTGAAGTGATGTGTGATGCTAGTGATTTTGCTGTAGGTGTAGTTTTGGGACAACGCAAAGCAAAGATTTTCCACACCATTTACTACTCCAGTAGAACTTTGAATAAAGCTCAACTCAACTACACAACCACTGAAAAGGAGTTGCTTGCAGTTGTGTTCGCTTTTGACAAATTCTGCTCTTATCTGCTGGCTCCTAAAGTGGTGGTCTACACAGATCATTCAGCAATCAAGTACTTGATCGCGAAGAAAGATGTCAAACCCATATTGATCCGTTGGATACTTCTTCTACAAGAATTCGACATGCAGATCAGAGACATGAAATGTACAGAAAACCAAGTGGCAGATCATTTATCGAGGCTGGAGAATGGAGAAATGGCTGGCAAAGAACTGATAATCAAAGAAACTTTTCCAGATGAATAGCTGTTTGCCATAAAACAGCAGGATACCCCTTGGTATGCTGACAATGTCAACTTCATTGTATCAGGAAAATAGACGTTGGAATGGATAACTCATCAAAGGAAGAAGTTCTTCAAAGAAGTCAAGCATATTGTTTGGGATGAGCCGTACTTGTTCAAATGTTGTGCTGATCAACTACTGAGATGGTGTGTTCCAAATGAGAAGGTCAACAGTGTTTTGCAACACTATCATTCATCACCATGTGGCAGACACTTCAGCGGGAATAAAACTGCAGCAAAAGTCCTACAATCAGGTTTGTTCTGGCCCACTATTTTTAAAAACGCTTATCTATTTCCTCTTTATTGTGACAGGTGCCAGAGAACGGGGAATATTTGAAGGAGAAATGAAGGACCGTTGCAAAATATTCTGGAATTGGAGATATTCGATGTGTGGGGTATAGATTTCATGAGACCATTTCTTCCATCATTAAAAAACCTGTACATCATGGTTGCAGTAGACTACGTCTCCAAATGGGTTGAAGCAATTACACTACCATCCAACAATTCAAAAGTAGTGATCAAATTCCTTAAAAAGAATATTTTCACTCGGTTCAGAACACATTGTGCAATTATCAGTGATGGTGGCACACATTTCTGCAACAGATACTTTGATGCACTCCTAACCAAATACAAAGTTACTCACAAGGTTGCCACTGCTTATAATCCACAGTCAAAATGGACAGGTTGAAGTTTCAAACAGAGAGATCAAAAGAATCTTGGAAAGAACCGTTGGATCAACTAGGAGGGACTGGTCTACAAAACTGGATGACGCATTATCGGCCTACCAGACAGCTTACAAGACACCCATTGGTGTGTACCCATATCGAATGGTGTTTGGGAAAGCATGCCATCTTCCAGTTGAGCTTGAACATAAGGCATACTGGGCACTGAAGAAGTTGAATCTTGATCCACAAGATGCAGGACAGAAAAGACTTCACCAACTCAATGAATTGGAGGAATTTCGCCTACAGATATATGAAAATTCCAAATTGTACAAAGAAAAGACAAAGAAATGGCATGACCGAAAAATAGTGCACAAACAGTTGGAACCAAGACAGTAGGTGTTGTTGTACAACTCGAGGTTGAAACTTTTCCCTGGAAAGTTGAAATCAAGATGGTCAGGTCCATTTATGATCACTTAGGTTTTACCATATGGAGATGTTGAGTTATTGGATCCTAACACCAACAACACATTCAAGGTTAACAGTCAGCGTGTCAAGTATTACTGGGGAGAACCATTGGAGCGACAAAAAGAAAGTGTCATGCTTACAGATCCAGTATAACGTTCGGGCAGTAACGTCTAGCTGATGACATTAAACTTAGCGCTCGCAGGGAGGCAACCCATGCAATTTGTGTATATATTATGATCTGGTGTGTTTTATTTTTGTGTGTTTAGTTTTTGCAGGTTAAGTTATTTCAGAATAGAAGAAGTTCTCGCAAATCTTCACAAGCAATTTCCTTCTCTCCCTCAAAAATATCTGATGAAAGTCTACAAAGCTCTCTTGGAACGGATGAGACTACTGATGATCAAAGGTATTCCTACTGACATTCGTTGGATTATTGAAGCACGGGTCCGATTGGCAGGTGAGTCTTCTGACTCGTTTATTTCACATTTGACTGGTTTAGGAAGAAGCACATACGCTAAAAAGAGAAGTGCTAAAAGAATGTGTGTTTGTTATAAATGTACTCGTTTGTTTTGTAATACTCATTGTCGTTCTTTAGAAATGGTGTCTGATAACCGTGAAGATAAGATTAATTTCATTAGGGATGGCTTGAGTAAGGAGTTTTTGAATGACATATCTAAAACTCTTGAGACGCATCTCATTGGATGTGAGAATCATGAAATTCGCGTGTTATATGCACAAGTCCAAAAAGAAAGAAAAAAGTGAAGTCTCGGGAATCTGACTCAAAAAGACATTGTTTGCCAATTTATAAGAAAATTGGATTGGAAGCTTGTTGTAGTCAACATAAATTGGCGACGCTTTTCTAGGCTCGCGGCCTAGTTGGGAGTAAGGAGTAGCCCACGGGGGACTATACCGGAGAAATAAAATGGAGTCGCCACCCAGTGTGAACTGGGAAATAGTTTAAGGCCGCACTCACCCCTCGCAAGGGAAGACCTCAAACCGTTTGGTTCGGAATGGTCCCTTACTTATGACACTTGTAATAAAATAATTTGTGCAATACTTTAATCGAATCTATGCAACATATATTTCAAAGAGTATTTTATTTCTAAGTTCACATGCATGAAAATAAAGCTCATATCTAAGTTTGCATGCATAAAGGTAAATCGGAACAACGACAAGCATATAATTTCATAAGCACATTATAAGGAAACACAAGTATATAATAATTGTACAAGCATGCATAATAAAGAGAGACAATTAAGTGCATGACGTAAAGAGGTAATAAAAAAGGCAATTGTACATCGAAATAAACGTGCAATGATGCAGTGCAAGAAAATGAGATAGATAATAAGGATGAAAGGGAAGAGTGTTGGACAGTTATGACCCATAGCGTCACTATTTGTACAGATCATGGTGTTGTTGTACAAATTAACTATGTGACAAGGAGATTGCGCTCTTATCATTTGTGATTAAATCACCTAGATGTATAAATGATAGGAGGTCCCTATGATTAGTTCCTGGATTGAGATGATATGAGACAGTATCAGTCCTCGAAGGATTAATCATTAAATATCCCTAGTCGTAGTATTATCGAGACTGGACATCGATAATGTGGAATATACTAGTATTGCACTTGTGCGTGTTGTGCACAACGACATAATTCTCATATATTTAAGTATTGGATACTTATGCAAGTGTGATAGGAGGTTGTGTTTACTGATGGTGCGGAAACAGCTTCGCTATGGATAGACCACTCGAAATTCCATTGGTAGTATGACTATGTGTCTATGGAAGTCCGAAATCAGGGTAGGTGTATTTGGTCTTAACCTAAGACTTGCACCGCTAATACTTGCGACAATCGGTATGCTTTAGTTTTGGTCGTCCAGGGCTTTAACCGGTTCTGTGTACGCCTCTGCTGGGTATATTGAGAATCGTAGTGTATTGGGTGTGATGTCAAGACGGAAGTATCACTCCAGTCATAGTGGAGATGATGTCACGTAGGATACGAAACTAGTGTTCTTAAGTACTACAGTCATCGGGATGATATGACTAGGTCATGTTCATCTGATTATAGAGACTAGTTACTAGACATCCGACATGTGCTTCGTACGGGGCAGACACATTCCAGCCCCAGGCCTAGCACGTGACATTCGATACAGGATTGCAATACGCAATACTACGTATACTACGCCTGACATAGATTATATATTCCAGTAAGAATATTTCTGGAGAATTGGGTAGGCACGGTGCTTTGCTAGAAGCCAACCATGTCTTGTAAATCGGTAAGCACGTGGTACGAGGTACGCACGTATTTGGATTATCCGATGATCGAATTAACTGCCAACATATCCATAGATCTCTTGGGTCGCTTCCCAAAGATTCACAGATGACAGTTGATTTAATTAGAATTAATCTGGGATTAATTAAGAGAGAGAAAATTAATCTATGATTAATTGAGGTATTATTTAATCTGGGATTAAATGTGTTAGGAAGAGAGAGAACGCGATTAAATTGGAATTAATCGGTAGAATAAATTTAATGGTTAAATTTGAATTTTCTATTTAATTTATTCGTAGGGGCTAAAATTAATATATCGGATAAAATAATATGAATTGGATTTCATTACGAAATTAAAGTTGGACTTTAATACGAACGAACGAATTAATTTAGAATTAATTCGTAAACGACGTTCGTAATATATTTGTGAGGCATCGTTATTTAATTAAATTAGATTTAATTATTTAACGACGAAAGTTCGTTTAATCGGATTAAACGGATCCGAACCGCGGCAAATGTTCGTAGAGACATTTTGAATTTTGAATTCAAAATGGTGGGGCCCACTTCACACATGTCACACATGTGAAGTGGTGGTTGGAAAGTGGTTGGCATTTATGCCAAAACCACTTACATTCCAACCACTTGGTTTAGGTGAAACCAAAACCCCCAACTACATGGTTTTGGGTAAAAGGGTAAAACCGTTTAACAAAACCAAAAAGCCTACTCTCTCTCTTCACTTCCAACACATTTTAAAAGCTCAAATCCATTCAATGTAAGTAATTCCTCAACTTATAATGAATTTATGAACACATTTTCTTGCTTATTAGATCCTTGGCATGTTCTAGGAACACTAACAAAGAGCTGCGACATATGCCCACATCTATATAGGACTTCGAATGCCTGATTGAGCGTAACTCACGTTCGATCAAACATACTTTGTCCGGCACGGTAAAATGTCGTGGAAAAGGTAGCCTTTAGGCTTTTCATCCCTCGAAGCGGAGGACCTTTAATCCAACTTGATTTGCCCATGCTCATTTCATTACGATACATTATTTAACAAGGAGATGGCATACAGAAAGCAAATAACGAAATAATAAAATGTGCGGAGAAATGTCATGGTAAAGGTAGTCTTTTAGGCCTTTCTTCCCTCAAGTAGAGAACCTTTAGACCAATATGATAAGCCCATGCGCATTACATTACAATGCATACAAGTAAATAAGACAATGATGTGGGACTTCGTATGTCCGATTAAACATATCTCACATTCAATCAAACATACTTCGTCTGGCGCGGAAAAATGTCATGGTAAAGGTAGCCCTTAGGCTTTTCATCCCTCAAAACGGAGGACCTTTAATCCAACTTGATTTTCCCATGCGCATTACATTACAATGCATAAAAATAAATGAGACAATGATATGGGACTTCGTATGTCCGATTAAACATATCTCACATTCAATCAAACATACTTCATCCGGTGCGGCAAAACATCGTGGCAAAGGTAGCCCTTAGGTTTTTCATCCCTCAAAACGGAGGACCTTTAATCAAACTTGATTTACCCATGCGCATTTCCTTACAATGCAGAAATAAGTAACATGCGGAAAGTAAATAACATACTAACGACTAAATCATGCTCAAACACAAGGTTGGATGAAATGAAATATGTGTGTCTCTCGAGTGGTACGTGGAGTTGTTTCCCAAGTACAGACCGCACTACCTTCCATTCAGATTCGGCTATGGAATTTACGTCTGGGTTTCCATCCGATATACCGTAAGAGAGAACACATATTCCATTCATCTGAAGGTCATATCATTAACCAATCCACAATACTCATGCAAAATAAAGTAAGAAAATAAATAAATAATAAAGGAGAATAAATAAAAAGGGTGCCCTCAGGTCTAACCTCTTAAGTCATCTTTCGGAAGTGCGTTACATGTCCGTCGGAAGGATTGATGCTCCACAACTCCTCCCGTTCACTGGCTCAACATTTTCCTTCGCGGTTTCGCTGATTGGGCTGGTGTTTTACTCTGTTTATTTGTTGTTTTCACTGTATTTTCTGGTCACAATCTTTGCGGTAATAAGAGACTGTTTTTGCATTTTTGAGGGTATTATGGGTTGTGGTTTTTACTATTTGGGCTGCAGTTTTGGTGTTGTTTTTGTCGTGAATTGGGGCTGCTGTTTAAGGCTGTTGGTGCGTGAATTAGGGCTGTGTTTTCAGGGTGTTTTACGGTGGTCAGGGAGGCTGTGTTTCATGGGTGTTTTGCAGTGGTCAGAGGCTGTTTTTCAGGGGCTGTTTTTGGTGGTCAGGGGTTGTGTTTCAGGGGCTTTTTTTGGTGGTCAAAAGCTATGTTTCGGTGATTGTAGGGACTATTTTGATCTACGATTTTCGGTGAATGGGAGGGCTATTTAGGGGTATGTTTCGGTGATCCAAGGGCTGTTTGAAACTGTTATTTTTGGTGAATAGAGGGGCAGTTTCAGGGGTGTATTCGGTGATGATGCTTACTATTTAGGGGGGTGTTTTGGTGATGTTCCTTTGTTTTTTTGGTTGAATGTTTCGGTGATGGTAGAGAAGAGGAGAATAGAGAATTATTTGCTTTGTTTCTTATTGCTTTTGGGCGTGAGTTGCTAGGGCTTCAAGGTTGGGTTTAGGCTTCTTTTTATAGGCAAAGGGTTGGGGTTTACCTTGTGTGAAAAGGGAAAGGATTTGTGTAATTAAGGGAGATATTTCTAATTAGTGTGTGATAGGGAAAAAAATTTTAATCAGGGAAGTGATTAGATATGATTTGATTTAATTAGGAAGATGATATATTTGATTTGTTTTATTTAGGTATGTAATTTAATCGAATTAGGAAAGCGTTTGATGAGATTTGATTTATATCTTTTAATTAGGGAATGTGATTTGTCTTGATTTTAGCATATGTTTAATATGTGTTTTTGTTTAATTTGGAAGGTGATGGGCGTGAATGCACTCCTTGGGTGTGTATTAGAGGAAGTTTTCAGGGGCATTCGGGCGTGTTAAGGGGCTGAGTTCAGGGGCTGGTTTGGGCGTGTTCAGTGGCTGACTTCAGGGGCTGGTTTGGGCGTGTTCAGGGGCTGACTTCAAGGGTATTCATGCGTGTTCAAGGGCTGACTTCAGGGACTGGTTTAGGTGTGTTCATGGGCTGACTTCAGGGGCATTCGGGCGTGTTCAGGGGCTGACTTCAGGGGCTGGTTTGGGCGTTTTCAGGGGCTGACTTCAAGGGCTGGTTTAGGCGTGGTCGAGGGCTGACTTCAGGGGCATTCGGGCGTGTTCAGGGGCTGACTTCAGGTGATGGATGAAGGCTAATGGCGTGAGTGGTGTTGGACAATTATGACCCATAGTGTCACTATTTGTAAAAGACATTGTGTGTTTGTACAAATTAATTATGTAGCAAAGGAAATTGCCTTTTATCATTTCGTAATTAGATTACTTAAATGTGTGAATGATGAAAGTCCTTATGATTAGTTCCGGATTGAGATGATATGAGATAGTATCAATCCACGACGGTTTAATCATTAAATATCCCTAGTCGTAGTATTATCGAGACTGGACATCGATAATGCGGAATAGACTAGTATCCCACTTGTGCGAGTTATGGAAGCGTAACAGCATAGTTCTCATATATTTAAGTATTGGATACTTATGCAAGTGTGGTAGGAGGTTGTGTTTACCGATGGTACGGAAACAGCTTCGCTCTGGATAGACCCCTCGAAATCCCATTGGTAGTATGACTATGTGTCTATGGGAGTCCGCATCAGGGTAGGTGTATTTGGTCTTAACCTGAGACTTGCATCCCTAGTACTTGCGACAATCAATACTCTTTGGTTTTGGTCGTCTAGGACTTTAACAGGTTCTGTGTACGCCTCTTCTGGGTTTATTGCGAATCGTAGTGTATTTGGTGTGATGTCAAGACGGAAGTATCACTTCAGTCATATGGAGATGATGTTCACGCAGGGATACAGAACTGGTTCTCTAAAGTGTTGCAACTATCGGGATAATACGACTAGGTCAGGATTATCCGATAATAAAGAGAATAGTTGCTAGTGATCTGATATATGCTTCGTACGGGGCAGACACTTTTCCAGCCCCAGGCCTTGCGTTTGACATCCGATACTGGATCGATATACGCAATACTACGTATACTACGCCTGACATAGATTATATATTCCAGTAAGAATATTTCTGGAGAATTGGGTAGGCACGGTGCTTTGCTAGAAGCCAACCATGTCTTGTAAATCGGTAAGCACGTGGTACGAGGTACGCACGTATTCGGATTATCCGATGATCGAATTTACTGCCAACATATCCATAGATCTCTTGGGTCTCTTCCCAAAGATTCACCGATGACAGTTGATTTAATTAGAATTAATCTGGGATTAATTAAGAGAGAGAAAATTAATCTAGGATTAATTGAGGTATTATTTAATCTGGGATTAAATGTGTTAGGAAGAGAGAGAACGCGATTAAATTGGAATTAATCGGTAGAATAAATTTAATGGTAAAATTTGAATTTTCTATTTAATTTATTCGTAGGGGCTAAAATTAATATATAGGATAAAATAATATGAATTGGATTTCATTACGAAATTAAAGTTGGACTTTAATACGAACGAACGAATTAATTTAGAATTAATTCGTAAACGACGTTCGTAATATATTTGTGAGGCATCGTTTTTAATTAAATTAGATTTAATTATTTAACGACGAAAGTTCGTTTAATCGGATAAACGGATCCGAGCCGCGGCAAATGTTCGTAGAGAACATTTTGAATTTTGAATCAAAATGGTGGGGCCCACTTCACACATGTCACACATGTGAAGTGGTGGTTGGAAAGTGGTTGGCATTTATGCCAAAACCACTTACATTCCAACCACTTGGTTTAGGTGAAACCAAAACCCCCAACTACATGGTTTTGGGTAAAAGGGTAAAACCGTTTAACAAAACCAAAAAGCCTACTCTCTCTCTTCACTTCCAACACATTTTAAAAGCTCAAATCCATTCAATGTAAGTAATTCCTCAACTTATAATGAATTTATGAACACATTTTCTTGCTTATTAAATCCTTGGCATGTTCTAGGAACACTAACAAAGAGATGCGACATATGCCCACATCTATATAGGACTTCGAGTGCCCGATTGAGCGTAACTCACGTTCGATCAAACATACTTTGTCCGGCACGGTAAAATGTCGTGGAAAAGGTAGCCTTTAGGCTTTTCATCCCTCGAAGCGGAGGACCTTTAATCCAACTTGATTTGCCCATGCTCATTTCATTACGATACATTATTTAACAAGGAGATGGCATACAGAAAGCAAATAACGAAATAATAAAATGTGGAGAAAATGTCATGGTAAAGGTAGTCTTTTAGGCCTTTCTTCCCTCAGTAGAGAACCTTTAGACCAATATGATAAGCCCATGCGCATTACATTACAATGCATACAAGTAAATAAGACAATGATGTGGGACTTCGTATGTCCGATTAAACATATCTCACATTCAATCAAACAAACTTCATCCGGCGCGGCAAAACATCGTGGCAAAGGTAGCCCTTAGGTTTTTCATCCCTCAAAACGGAGGACCTTTAATCAAACTTGATTTACCCATGCGCATTTCCTTACAATGCAGAAATAAGTAACATGCGGAAAGTAAATAACATACTAACGACTAAATCATGCTCAAACACAAGGTTGTATGAAATGAAATATGTGTGTCTCTCGAGTGGTACGTGGAGTATTTTCCCAAGTACAGACCGCACTACCTTCCATTCAGATTCGGCTATGGAATTTACGTCTGGGTTTCCATCCGATATACCGTAAGAGAGAACACATATTCCATTCATCTGAAGGTCATATCATTAGCCAATCCACAATACTCATGCAAAATAAAGTAAGAAAATAAATAAATAATAAAGGAGAATAAATAAAAAGGGTGCCCTAAGGTCTAACCTCTTCATCTTTCGGAAGTGCGTTACATGTCCGTCGAAAGGATTGAAGCTCCACAACTCCTCCCGTTCACTGGCTCAACATTTTCCTTCGCGGTTTCGCTGTTTGGGCTGGTGTTTTACTTTGTTTATTTGTTGTTTTCACTGTATTTTCTGGTCACAATCTTTGCGGTAATAAGAGACTGTTTTTGCATTTTTGAGGGTATTATGGGTTGCGGTTTTTACTATTTGGGCTGCAGTTTTGGTGTTGTTTTTGTCGTGAATTGGGGCTGCTGTTTAAGGCTGTTGGTGCGTGAATTAGGGCTGTGTTTTCAGGGTGTTTTGCGGTGGTCAGGGAGGCTGAGTTTCATGGGTGTTTTGCAGTGGTCAAAGGCTATTTTTCAGGGGCTGTTTTTGGTGGTCAGGGGTTGTGTTTCAGGGGCTTTTTTTGGTGGTCAAAAGCTGTGTTTCGGTGATTGTAGGGACTATTTTGATCTACGATTTTCGGTGAATGGGAGGGCTATTTCAGGGGTATGTTTCGGTGATCCAAGGGCTGTTTGAAACTGTTATTTTCGGTGAATAGAGGGGCAGTTTCAGGGGTGTATTCAGTGATGATGCTTACTATTTAGGGGGTTGTTTTGGTGATGTTCCTTTGTTTTTTTGGTTGAATGTTTCGGTGATGGTAGAGAAGAGGAGAATAGAGAATTATTTGCTTTGTTTCTTATTGCTTTTGGGCGTGAGTTGCTAGGGCTTCAAGGTTGGGTTTAGGCTTCTTTTTATAGGCAAAGGGTTGGGGTTTACCTTGTGTGAAAAGGGAAAGGATTTGTGTAATTAAGGGAGATATTTCTAATTAGTGTGTGATGGGGAAAAAAATTTTAATCAGGGAAGTGATTAGATATGATTTGATTTAATTAGGAAGATGATATATTTGATTTGTTGTATTTAGGTATGTAATTTAATCGAATTAGGAAAGCGTTTGATGAGATTTGATTTATATCTTTTAATTAGGGAATGTGATTTGTCTTGATTTTAGCATATGTTTAATATGTGTTTTTGTTTAATTTGGAAGGTGATGGGCGTGAATAAACTCCTTGGGTGTGTATTAGAGGAAGTTTTCAGGGGCATTCGGGCGTGTTATGGGCTGAGTTCAGGGGCTGGTTTGGGCGTGTTCAGTGGCTGACTTCAGGGGCTGGTTTGGGCGTGTTCAGGGGCTGACTTCAGGGGTATTCATGCGTGTTCAAGGGCTGACTTCAGGGACTGGTTTAGGCATGTTCATGGGCTGACTTCAGGGGCATTCGGGCGTGTTCAGGGGCTGACTTCAGGGGCTGGTTTAGGCGTGTTCAGGGTTTGACTTCAAGGGCTGGTTTAGGCATGGTCGAGGGCTGACTTCAGGGGCATTCAGACGTGTTCAGGGGCTGACTTCAGGTGATGGATGAAGGCTAATGGCGTGAGTGGTGTTGGACAATTATGACCCATAGTGTCACTATTTGTAAAAGACATTGTGTGTTTGTACAAATTAATTATGTAGCGAAGGAAATTGCCTTTTATCATTTCGTAATTAGATTACTTAAATGTGTGAATGATGAAAGTCCTTATGATTAGTTCCGGATTGAGATGATATGAGATAGTATCAATCCACGACGGTTTAATCATTAAATATCCCTAGTCGTAGTATTATCGAGACTGGACATCGATAATGCGGAATAGACTAGTATCCCACTTGTGCGTGTTATGGAAGCGTAACAGCATAGTTCTCATATATTTAAGTATTGGAACTTATGCAAGTGTGGTAGGAGGTTGTGTTTACCGATGGTACGGAAACAGCTTCGCTCTGGATAGACCCCTCGAAATCCCATTGGTAGTATGACTATGTGTCTATGGGAGTCCGCATCAGGGTAGGTGTATTTGGTCTTAACCTGAGAATTGCATCCCTAGTACTTGCGACAATCAATACTCTTTGGTTTTGGTCGTCTAGGACTTTAACAGGTTCTGTGTACGCCTCTTCTGGGTTTATTGCGAATCGTAGTGTATTTGGTGTGATGTCAAGACAGAAGTATCACTTCAGTCATATGGAGATGATGTTCACGCAGGGATACAGAACTGGTTCTCTAAAGTGTTGCAACCATCGGGATAATACGACTAGGTCATGATTATCCGATAATAAAGAGAATAGTTGCTAGTGATCTGATATATGCTTCGTACGGGGCAGTTACTACCCACTCCAGCAGGCCTTGCATTTGACATCCGATACTGGATCGATATACGAAATACTACGTATACTACGCCTGACATAGATTATATATTCCATTAAGAATTTTTCTGGAGAATTGGGTAGGCATGGCGCTTTGCTAGAAGCCAACCTTGTTTCGTAAATCGGTAAGAACGTAGTACGAGGTACGTACGTGTTCGGATAGTCCGACGACCGGATATACTACCAACATATCTATGGATCTCTTGGGTCGCTTCCCGAAGATTCACCGATGACGTATGATTCGAACTTTATTAATCTGGGATTAATAGAGGAGAGACTTTATCTGGGATAAAGTACTATTTGAAGAGAGAGAACGATTAATTTGGAATTAATCGATAAAATAATATATTCGATATATTATACAAAATTGGATTTCGACGCGGAATTAAAATTGGATTTTAATTCGGGCTAACGAATTGATTTAGAATTAATTCGCAAGCGATGTGAATAGTAATTTTGCTAGGGATAATTATTTAATTGAATTTGATTTAATTTCATCGCAACAAAAAATTCGTTAATTTGGAATTAACGAACCCGAGCCCGAAATGTATTTGCAACGCCACTCCGATTTTGAATCAAGTGCGGCCACAAGTCACATCGTGAGTCACATCACTCGTCACTTTAGTGATAGATGTCAAGTCACCTTTTTGGTGAGTGACATGCAGTCACTATTCATGATGTTGGTTGGTGTGGGCATTTAATCCAATTTTGGAGCCAAAATTTTGGTTGACTTTTGGAAAGGTTATACCAAATTTTGGTAATAGATTTTTTATTATTGTTTTTTGGAAAAACAAATACCAAAACAAAAGAAACTCTCTCTCTCCCTTTGAAGCTCCAAAAACCGTGAGCCTCCTCCATTGAAAGAAGAATTGTTATTCTTTCAAATCTTGCTAGCACACTTCAAGGATCAATACAAGGTGATAGGGAAACCGAACTTAGAGCTTGGAATCCTTTGGAAGCTTGGAGCTTATTCATCTTCTTCAATAAAATCAAGCCTTGGACGAATACATCAAGCAATGAGGAAATTTTTATTGATCTTCGTATCCAAAAGCCGATCTTTGTAAGTATGATTCCGCCATACTTCTTATGAGTATTCATTCTTTTCATTGCTTATATTGATCTTGTGACCACCTTAGAAACCAACAATGGTATCATGGAGCAAGGTTTAAGTATGAAAATGATTAGGGTATAATTTGGGTAAAAATGATTTGAGCATGATTTGATGAAATTGTTTGATTAAGTATGCTTGAATGATGATAACATATTGTTATGCATGATCAATTTCATGAAAAATGATTTGGATTATTTTTCCCCAAATAAATTGGCTTGGCCGAGAGTTTGGTACCCAAATAAGTCATGGTATTTTTGTTTTTTCTTATCATTGGATGAGTTGAAAAACATTGGTAATGTTGATTTGAGATTCAATCGGATTGAAAACGAAATAGGACAAATGAAACCCTAGAATACCGTGAGTTGATAAGCATGTAATGAGATGATTTTTTAATTCAAAAATGTTGGACATGAGTTGAACAAATTAATACATGATTAATTGATTAAATTTGTATTTTGGAAATATTAATTTAGATAATCAATTAATGTATTACACTTGAATTAATTGAATTTTGAAATTTGGAATATTGAAATTTAACTAATTGGGCTTGATTTTGAATTGGGCTTATAATTGTTGTATTTGGGCATAACGGGCTTGGTTGGACGAAGTTGGTTTAGGCCAATTGCATTGGATCCAAATTGGGCCTGAATCATTCCATTAAGTCCAAATATAATAAATGGGCTTTAAATGTTTAATTGGGCCTAATGGGCCAAAATTGGTTTCTTGGCAAATAAGGGTGATTCCTTACTTGGGCCTTGGTATTTGGGTTTGACCCATATTGACCAAAGCCCATGCCTTATGAAATCAATTGAAAGCCCATTGGACTTTTGATTAAACTACATTGGATGATAATTGGGGTTTGAGACCCGTTTAGATTAAATTTGGAATTTAAGTCGTTAAAGTGCATTAAAAAGTGTAAATATTTAATTTGGAATTAAATAAATGAATTAGTATTGAATACAAATTAAATTATATTTAAAGAGTAGTTCGATATAATTCAAGAATTCATACTTTGAGTACTTATTTTAAAACGAGTTGGACTCACGCAAATCAAATCATTGTTTGAACATTGGATGATCACTAATATTCAAAGATTAATTAATTTGATTAGATTGATTGAATAACATTCTTGAATGGATACATGGATGTGATGAATGAATAGCGTATATCAGATGGATATTAGAAGGGAAAGGGCAATTTTGGAAATTATTGTAAATTTAGAATTTATTAAATTGGACATGCTTGTCCAGCCTTATCTCTCTTGATTCTTTGTATTCTCTTCTCACTTAATTCCCCTCAATGTTAATGAGGTTTCTATTATTGTATTATGTAATTGGGTAGAAGTTGGAATAGTGCTAGCCGGGGAGAGGAAAGGGAGTGATTTGTAATATACTTGAAAGAGTATAGTATTCTTTCAAAGAGGACTCTTCCCGGAATACGTCAATATGACGAGGTGTCCGAAAGGATAAACCAATTTTTGTTGGACATGATAAGGTTAATCATGAGTCGCTCTGAGCTACCATTTCCTTCAACGGATAAGCTTTGACAGTGCAGAATTTATTTAGAATAAGGTTCCATAATAATATGTTTGACAGATATCATATTAGATATGAAATGGAAAGAAACCGGGTTTCTCATTCCAGAATATTTGGGGATGCTAGACATATGTTTGGAAGATACCAAACTAAAACCCAAATTGGATAAGTGCCTAATTGTAGGTTATCCTAGGGATACCAAAGTATAGTACTTATACAACTCACGATAGAACAATTAGATTGTTGCTGACCATGCGATTTTCCTGAGAGGAATACCGATATGTCATGGTAAGTGGGAGGATAGTAAAACTGGATGAGAATCGGAGTAATATTATTCCTGACACCGATTCCTAATGGAACACAAATAGATTCATCAAGGATAAAACTATATCAGTACTCTTCAAATACAAAAGAACCGCGTATGTCGGAGAGATTCAGAAAACAACCTAGGGTATGGGTTTCTGATATCACCTTATAAATATGTTAATCTTTTGAGGAATATCAACTGACTGCGTATGAGGAAGAAATACAAGGTATCGACTCCCTATTATTACAAAGTGTCATGAGTCCGAAATGGATTCCATGTATATCAACTATGTTTGGAAACTAGTTGATGTACCGCAAGGCATTGTGCCTATTGGTACTTTATAAGTCTTGAAGGAAGACATACATGGATGGCAACATACCAACGTATAAAGCTAGGCTTTTAGCGGAAAGGTATCGTTATCAACATTGTGTTGATTACGATTCAACCTTTTACCTGTTGCCACGGTAAATCCATTTGGATAATGCTTACTAATGCTGCATGTTTCATTTTTGAAATATGTCAGCTGAACGGGAAAATCGCTTTCCTGAACAGGAAACCTTTCGGAGGATGTTTACAATATCCTGTCGGTTTTGTCGTAACATAACTAGCAAATGAGGTTATCAGGTTATTTGATCCATGTTTGGATTGAAGCAAGCATTAGGTTCTTGGAATTATCGTTTGGATGAAATCATAATAGTTTTTGATTTAATTCAAAACGAAAATGATTCTTGTGTATATAAGAGGGTTAGTGGGAGCGCACTGACAATACTGTCCTATAAATAATGATAACATATGTCATTTCTTGGAAATTATATTCCTATAAAATAATCGGTGAAAGCTTGGCTTTCGAGAAAAACTCTCCGAGAACTCGTACATTGAAAAATGTACGCGACCTGGTGTCTCATACGCTTTGAGCATATGAAGTCGCAAACAGGCCAATCCAAGTGATAGTCACTGGATTGATGTTAAGAACATACTTAATATCTTAGAGATCTAAGGATGTTGTCTTAATCTATGGAGATGGAGAACTTGAAGTGACTGGGATCACTGTAGCAAGTTTCTTAAACCGATATAAACGACTATAAGTCGCAAATAGTACTACAAAGTTAGAGTAACGGAACAGTGAGATGGAAATCTTCCAAGCAAGATATTGTTACCGAATAAACAACAAATGCGGGTTATTGCTGCAGCTGAGGTGACAATAGAAGACATTTGGGTCGATACCAAATCTAATTAGATTAGATATAGATCTGTTAGAAGTTGAGCTAGGCGTCAGCACATGCTGAAGAATTAATGGTCTCATCAACGATCCAGATACATACTTTGATATTCATCTGATTCATTCGGATCATACATCGTGGCGATGTGATGATCGTTTAAATCGCATCAGACGATAATCATGTAAATCCACTGACGAAAGCATTTTCTCAGCAGTTTGAGCCAACCGTACATAGTTTGGGTGTAAGACACTCGAGTGACTGGCTATAGGCCAAGTGGGAGATTGTTGGACAATTATGACCCATAGCATCACTATTTATACAGATCATGGTGTTGTTGTACAAATTAACTATGTGACAAAGGAGATTGCACTCTTATCATTTGTGATTAGATCACCTAGATGTATAAATGATAGGAGGTCCCTGTGATTTGTTCCTGGATTGAGAATGATATGAGACAGTATCAATCCACGAAGGATAAATCATTAAATATACATAGTCAGAGTATTATCGAGATTCGACATCGATAAATACGTAAAAGACTAGTATTACACTTGTGCGCGTTGTGAGGGCACAACGGCATAGTTCTCATATATTTGGGTATATGATACTCATGCAAGTGTAATAGGAGGTTGTGTTTTACCGATGGTACGGGAAACAGCTTCACTCTGGATAGACTCCCTCGGAATTCCATTGGTATTATGACTATGTGTTTATGGAAGTCCGAAATCAGGGTAGGTGTATTTGGTCTTAACCTGAGACTTGCATTGCTAATACTTGCGACAATCAATATACTTTGGTTGTGGTCGTCCAGGGCTTTAACAAGTTCTGTGTACGCCTCTGCTGGGTATATTGAGAATCATAGTTTGTTGGGTGTGATGTCAAGATGGAAGTATCACTCCAGTCATATGGAGATGATGATCGCGTAGGGATACAGAACTGGTTCTCTAAAAAGGTTGCAAATGTCGGGATAATATGACTTGGTCATGATTATCCGATAATAAAGAGACTAGTTGCTCGTAATCTGATATATGCTTCGTACGGGGCAGACATTGTACTAGCCCCAGGCCTTGCATGTGATCATCCGATACTGGATCGAAATACGCAATACTATGTATACTACGCCTGATATAGATCATTTATTCCTGTAAGGATATTTATGGAGAATTGGGTAGGCATGGGACTTTGCTAGAAGCCAACCTTGTCTTGTAAATAGGTATAAATGTAGTACGAGGTACTTACGTGTTCGGATAGTCCGACGACCGAATTTACAGCCACATATCCGGGGATCTCATGGGTCGCTTCCCGAAGATGCACCGATGACGTATGACACGCACTTTTAATTAATCTGGGATTAATTAGATGAGAGAGAAAATTAATCTGGGATTAATTGCAGAGATATTTTATCTGGGATAAAATATCATTTAAAGAGAGATAACGATTAATTTGGAATTAATCGGTAAATTAATATATTCGATATATTAAACGAAATTGGATTTCGACGGAGAATTAAAATTAGATTTTAATTCGGGCGAACGAGTTAATTTAGAATTAATTCGTTAGCGACATGAATAGTGACTTCTCTAGGCATAATCATTTAATTACGTCGCAACGGAAAATTCGTTAATTTGGAATTAGCGAACCCGAGCCCGAGATTGTTTGCGAGCGCATTCGCATTTCGAATTCGAGTGTTGCACGTATGTCAAATCAAGCGTCAAATCGTTAGTCGCATCAAGCGTCAAATCACTTGTCACTGTGAGCGATGTGACTTGACAACTTGATTGATAAATGTGACTTGATGGGAGTTGTTGAAAAGCTTTTGAAAACTTGAGTGACATATATTATTATTATATGTTTTGGTATATGTTGAATTGATTTTAGAAATCAATTAACCTTTACACTTTTTCAACTCTCTCTTCTCCACTTCTCTCCTCACGCCCATGGAGGGCCAAATTCTTCACTTGTTTTTTCTGAAAAAACCGTGAATGAGGGAAGCAAAAGTATGGAGTTTTGTGGAAAAAATCAAGAGAGCTAGCACTCCGAGAGACATGTGAAGGTGATAGGGAAGTCCACCCATGAGCCGGGAATCGTTTGACGAAGCTTGGAGCTTGGATTCTTGAAGCTTGATGGCCAAAAATGAGGAACAAACAGCAGCCCACTGCCGCACAAAACAGTGAGCAGAATTCATTTTTGTTGCCTTAAGCGTCGCTCAACCGATCGATGTGAGTATTCCGCAACTCCCTCTTTGTATTCACTTATGTTTCATGCTTGTTTATTGATCCTTGGGACCTTAGCAAACTCCAACATACCATTACACTGTTAATTGGATAGTTGGACTATCGCAATTAAAATGATTGGAAAGAACAGTGTCTGGGACATCATCATGGCGATAATGTCTTTAACGGCACTAACTTTTGTGATTGGGGAATGAATCTAAAGATAGTCCTTGGATCCGAGAGGCTGCTATATACTATAGAGAGACCTCTTGGGCCTAAGCCCCGACCTGATCAGTTGCTTGAGCTAGAGCTTTGGAAGACTCATAGCGATGATAATGCAATTGCTCAATCGGTAATGCTTGCCGCTATGACTCAGCAATTCCGTCGACAGAACAAGGGATTGGATCCCTATAACATGTTGGCGAAGTTGAATGATCTACTCCGATCTAATCCTAGATCGCAAAGATATGAGTTACAGAAGAAGCTCTTCCGCGCTCGGATGTCGAAAGGTACATCTGTTGAACATCATGTGACACAGATGATTGCCGATATCGAGCAGCTTGGACAAATGAGGTTTTTCTTTGAGATATAGACCTCTATAGATTTGATCTTACAGTCTCTCCCCGACACTTGGAGTGGGTTCATCATGAACTACAATATGATGAACCAAGAGCAGACTATTGGAGAGTTGATGTCCATGCTGCTTGAGGAAAAAAATGAGCTTCTTAAGGGCAAGAAGCGCGAGGCGCACTTCGCTTCTACATCTCGGACTCCGAGGGCTGGGCCCAAGGTGACTGGAGGTGTTAAAAAGAAGAAGCATTGGAAGAAGGGCAATGCCAAATCGTCAAAGGCTTCTGGGAAGCCCAAGAAAAAATCCCAAGATGTTTGTCTTCACTGTGGACAGCGGGGTCACTGACGCGTGACTGCCGCAGTATAAGACACTCAAGAAGGAAATCAAGTCGAGCAAGGAACCAGCCTCAGGTATGTTTGTTATAGAAATAAACATGACTAATTCTAGTTTTAAAAATTGGATTTTTGATTCTGGTTATGGTACTCACATTTGTACTGATTTGCAGGATCTGCGGATTAGCAGAAGACTGGTTTCAGGAGAGATTGACCTCCGTGTTGGAAATGGGACACCAGTTGCTGTTTTGGCCATTGGCCCTTTTGTTTTATAACTGCCCTCGGGGCATGTACTTGAACTTACAGACTGTAATTATGTACCTAGTTTGACTAGGAATATTATTTTTGTATCTATGTTAGCCCAATGTGTGTACACTTTTGTATTTAGAAACACTGGGTGTTTTATGTATAAAAATGATATAGAAATTTGTACTGCTGTTGTAAGTAATGGTTTTTATATTTAGAATATAAACCAATCTCAAAATGTAACAAACAAAAGGCTTAAAGTAAGTCATAAAGATGAAACTTATATGTGGCATTGTCGTCTGGGACACATAAATAAGACTCGGATATCCACACTTTCGAAGAGTGGGTACTTGGACGGATTTGATCCAAATTCATATGACGTTTGTGAATCTTGCTTATTAGGCAAAATGCCTAAATCACCTTTTAGCGGTAAATGTGTACATGCCACCGAAGTGTTAGCCCTTGTTCATAGTGATGTTTGTGGGCCCATGTCTAGCCAGGCTAGAGGTGGATATGAATAATTCGTAACCTTTACGGATGATGCATCGCGTTATGGTTATGTGTATCTTTTGAGACACAAGTCAGAAACTTTTGAGAAATTCAAAGAGTTTCGACACGAAGTTGAAAAACAGACCGGTAAAAGTATTAAGACATTACGGTCGGACCGTGGTGGTGAATACTTGAGCAATGAGTTTCTTGACTACTTGAAAGAATATGGTATTCTTTCACAGTGGACTCCTCCCGGAACACCGCAATTAAACGGTGTATCCGAACGGAGAAACCGAACCTTGTTAGACATGGTAAGGTCTATGATGAGTCGCACTGAACTACCTATTTCCTTCTAGGGATATGCATTAAATAGTGCAATACTTATTTTGAATAAAGTTCCGTCAAAGTCTGTTCAACAGACACCATATGAAATATGGACAGGAAAGAAACCAAGTTTCTCATTCCTGAAGATTTGGGGTTGCTGGGTATACGCCAAACGTTTGGAAGGTACCAAACTAGAACCCAAATCAGATAAATGCCTATTTGTAGGATATCATAGGGAAACCAAAGGATATTACTTCTATCACCCACGAGAGAACAAAGTTTTTATTGCTCTACATGCGGTTTTCCTTGATAAGGAATTCCTAAATGCAGTGATAAGTGGGAGGAAAGTATAACTCTATGAAAATCGGAGTGATACTGTTCCTAGCATAGAATCCTCAAGGGAACGTGAACAGTTCTTGAGGGATGAAGCTGTACCATAATCTTCAAATACACAAGGACCGCATAGGTTGGAGAGAGTCAGAAAAAAACCTGAGAGGTATGGGTTTCTGATCTCACCTAATGTGGATATTAATCTTATTGAGGAAGACGAGCCGGCTACGTATGAGGAAGCGATACAAGGTATCGACTCCGGTTTATGGCAAGATGCCATGAATTCTGAAAATGATTCCATGTACACCAACCAAGTGTGGACACTGGTTGATGCACCAAAAGGCGTAAAGCCTATTGGTTGCAAATAGATCTTCAAGAGGAAGACCGACATGGATGGCAACGTACAAACGTACAAAGCTAGGCTTATAGCGAAGGGGTATCGTCAACGACATGGTGTAGAAATTACGACGAAACTTTCTCACATGTTGCCATGATTAAATCCATTCAGATAATGCTTGCTATTGCTGCATATTTTGATTACGAGATATGGCAGATGGATGTCAAAACCGCTTTCCTTAACGGAAACCTATTGGAGGATGTTTATATGCAACAGCCTGACGGTTTTGTCGTGCCTAAACATGCAAACAAGGTTTGCAAGTTAAATCGGTCCATTTATGGACTGAAGCAAGCTTCGCGTTCTTGGAACCAATGTTTTGATGAGATCATAAAAGAATATGATTTCTTTCAAAATGAAGATGATCCTTGTGTATACAAGAAGGTTAGTGGGAGATCACTGACTTTCATTGTCCTTTATGTTGACGATGTATTGCTTATGGGCAATGACATTCCCATGTTCACATCGGTGAAAGCTTGGCTTTCATTAAAATTCTCCATGAAAGATCTGGGAGAAGCAGCCTTTATTCTGGGAATAAATATCTACCGGGATAGATTTAGAAAGCTGCTCGGACTCTCCCAAAACACGTACATTGACAAAGTGTTGAAGAGATTCAACATGGATCAGTCCAAGAGGGGACTGTTGCCAGTGTCACATGGCGTCACTATATCTAAGGACATGTGTCCTAAAACTCAAGATGAGAGAGCCAACATGAGTCGAATACTATTCACCTCGGCAGTCGGATCGATCATGTATGCCATGATATGTACGCGACCTGATGTCTCATATGTTTTGAGCATGTGTAGTCGCTATCAGGCCGATCCAGGTGAAGGTCACTGGATAACGGTTAAGAATATCCTTAAATATCTTAGACGAACTAAGGATGCTTTCTTAATCTATGGAGATTGAGAACTTGAGGTAACTGGGTATACCGATGCAAGTTTCCAAACCAATAAAGATGACTGTAAGTCGCAATCTGGGTAGGTGTTTTGTTTGAATAACAGAGCAGTGAGCTGGGAATCATCCAAGCAAGAGACTGTTGCCGATTCAACAAAAGAAGCGGAGTATATCGCTGCAGCTGAAGCAGCAAAGGAAGCAGTTTGGATCCGAAAATTCCTAATTGGATTAGGAGTAGTTCTATTAGAAGTTGAGCCTGTTCCATTGTATTGTGACAATAACGGGGCTATAGAGTAGGCTAAGGAACCGCGGTCTCATCAACGATCCAAGCATGTTCTTCGACGTTTCCATCTGATTCGTGAGATCATACATCGTGGCAATGTAAAGATCAAGAAGGTCGCATCAGAGGACAACATTGTAGATCCGCTGAAGAAAGCTATTCCTCAGCAAAAGTTTGAGCGACATGTACATAGTTCAGGTGTTAGATGCTTTAGTGACTGGTTATAGGCCAAGTGGGAGATTGTTGGACAATTATGACCCATAGCGTCACTATTTATAAAAGACATTGTGTTTTTGTACAAATTAATTATGTAGCAAAGGAAATTGCCTTTTCTCATTTCGTAATTAGATTACTTAAATGTGTGAATGATGAAAGTCCTTATGATTAGTTCCGGATTGAGATGATATGAGACAGTATCAATCCACGACAGTTTAATCATTAAATATCCCTAGTCGTAGTATTCTCGAGACTGGACATTGATAATGCGGAATAGACTAGTATCGCACTTATGCGTGTTATGGAAGCGTAACAACATAGTTCTCATATATTTAAGTATTGGATACTTATGCTAGTGTGGTTGGAGGTTGTGTTTACCGATGGTACGGAAACAGCTTCGCTCTGGATAGACCCCTCGGAATCCCATTGGTAATATGACTATGTGTCTATGGGAGTCCGCATCATGGTAGGTATATTTGGTCTTAACCTGAGACTTGCATCGCTAGAACTTGCGACAATCAATACTCTTTGGTTTTGGTCGTCTAGGACTTTAACGGGTTCTGTGTACGCCTATTCTGGGTTTATTGAGAATCGTAGTGTATTGGGTGTGATGTCAAGACGGAAGTATCACTTCAGTCATATGGAGATGATGTTCATGTAGGGATACAGAACCGGTTCTCTAAAGGGTTGCAATCATCAGGATAATATGAGTAGGTCATGATTATCCGATAATAAAGAGACTAGTTGCTAGTGATCTGATATATGCTTCGTACGGGGCATACACTTTTCCAGCCCCAGGCCTTGCATATGACATCCGACACTGGATCGATATATGCAATACTACATACACTATGTCTGACATAGATTATATATTCCATTAAGACTATTTCTGGAGAATTGGTTAGGCATGGCGCTTGGCTAGAAGCCAACCTTGTCTCGTAAATCGGTAAGAACATATTACGTGGTACGTACGTGTTTGGATAGTACGACGACCGAATTTACTGCCAACATATCCAGGGATCTCTTGGGTCGCTTCCCGAAGATTCACCGATGATGTATGATTCGAACTTTATTAATCTGGGATTAATAGCGGAGAGACTTTATCTGGGATAAAGTAATATTTGAAGAGAGAGAACGATTAATTTGGAATTAATCGATAAAATAATATATTCGATATATTATACGAAATTGGATTTTGACGCGGAATTGAAATTGGATTTTAATTCGGGTAACGAATTGATTTAGAATTAATTCGCAAGCGACGTGAATAGTAATTTTGCTAGGCATAATTATTTAATTTGATTTGATTTAATTACGTCGCAATGGAAAATTCGTTAATTCGGAATTAACGAACCCGAGCCCGGAATGTGTTTGTGACGCCACTCCGATTTTGAATCAAGTGTGGCCACAAGTCACATCACTCGTCACTTTAGTGATAGATGTCAAGTCACCTTTTTGGTGAGTGACATGCAGTCACTATTCATGAAGTTTGTTGGTGTGGGCATTTAATGCAATTTTGGAGCCAAAATTTTTGTTGACTTTTCGAAAGGTTATACCAAATTTTGGTAATAGATTTTTTATTATTGTTTTTTAGAAAAACAAATACCAAAACAAAAGAAACTCTCTCTCTCCCTTTGAAGCTCCAAAAACCGTGAGCCTCCTCCATTTAAAGAAGAATTGTTTTTCTTTCAAATCTTGCTAGCACACTTCAAGGATCAATACAAGGTGATAGGGAAACCGAACTTAGAGCTTGGAATCCTTTGGAAGCTTGGAGCTTGTTCATCTTCTTCAACAAAATCAAGCCTTGGCCGAATACATCAAGCAAAGAGGAAATTTTTGTTTATCTTCACATCAAAAAGCCGATCTTTGTAAGTATGATTCCGACATACTTCTTATTAGTATTCATTCTTTTCATTGCTTATATTGATCTTGGGACCACCTTAGAAACCAACAAGTGGCTGCTGCATGGGTAATGGGCGTAAGTTGTGTGAATTGTGGGGGGTTTGGGCTAAGGTTGTGTTTTAAAACATAGGTCCAACAAGCAAACCCGAAGCTAAACCATTGAATTAAATCCAACAAGATGTCAATGTCTGACTCTTCCCTTCCGACATCTGTTTCCCGCGACTTCCACAATTAAAAGAGGTAGTGTCTCCATGTGAGACTCATCATCGGGACTTATATGCAAAAATGAAGTGCTTACAGTCGCCCCCCACTTTGATGGGACTTGTTCAGTGTGTGACAATGACAATCCTACAAAAGTCTATGCAATGCATTTTTACCTACCTGGCTCGCCAGCTGCCAATTGACTTGTTTGTTGCTTTGAACAGAGTTAATCTGATTGTGCCATACCCGGTATGCTAAACCTCATACCCGAGGTGTCGCGGTTGCGTCTCCATACCTGGAGTGTCGCGGTTGTGTCTCCATAACTGGAGTGCCATACCCGGCGTGCTAAACACCATACCCAAGGTGTCGCGGTTGCGTCTCCATACCCAGAGTGTCGCAGTAGTATCTCCATATCCGGAGTGCCATACCCGGCGTGCTAAACCCCATACCCGAGGTGTCGCGGTTGTGTCTCCATACCCAAAGTGTCGCAGTAGTGTCTCCATGCCTGGAGTGCCATACCCGGCTTGCTAAACCCCATAACTGATGTGTCGCGGTTGCGACTCCATACCCAGAGTGTTATAGTAGTGTCTACATACCCGGAGTTCCATACCTGGCATGCTAAACCCCATACCCGAGGTGTCGCGGTTGCGTCTCTATACCCAGAGTGTCACAGTAGTGTCTCCATACCCGGAGTGCCATACCCGGCATGCTAAACCCCATACCCGAGTCTTCGCTATAATATCTCCATATCAGGAGTGCCATACCCGGCATGCTAAACCCCATACCCGAGGCATCGATGTAGTATCTCTATACCCGGAGTGCCATACCCGGCATGCTAAACCCCATACCCGAGGCATCGCTATAACATCTCCATACCTGGAGTGCCATACTCGGAAAAACTGATACTGATGCTGATGTGGGCCTCGCCCTTGGGACTCATCCCCAAAACTGATACTGACAATGTGATGGTTCATTTCAACATACTGTACTGCCTCTCACGAGATAATCCTGATAGCTAAACATATTTTCATCCTCAATGGATGCTTCGCGTCGAAACCAGAGAACCTTCAAAGTACTTAATACACTCAGATCTGATCGTCTGAATGAGTGATCTGAACTAGACTCCTAGTGTGTGTGTGCCAAGGCTCTTTCGCAACTTAATCCATAAGTAAGTAAACTTGATGATTTTGTCTCGGAGAATCGGATCAGTGGGTCTAACCAATCTAGATGTCTTGATCATGCTCTGTAAATACTTCTCCGTACTCAATATGATATGGTTTTCTTTTCTTTTTCTTTTATCTCTTTCTTTTCTTTCTTTTCTTTCTTTTCTTCTTTTTGAACTTTTTTTTTTTGTCTTTGACACACCTACCCTTTAAGGTAGCATTTCTCCACATGGTGGTCCTAATACTCGCCTATGGGTAGCTTCACGCTTATCGATTATAGGTGGTATATTTTTCTTTTTCTTTTCATTGTAGAGACTTTTTCTTTGTTTCCAACCATATCATATATCGTAGCATAAGTAAACCATGATGGACATCCAGGTAAACGGTCATTCACTGATCCGCCATCTCTTCAACTAGTCATCTCGCCGATCATTCAGGCTTCTACTGCTAAAATCCTATAATCAAGTGCTCGTGAGTCCAGCCGAGATCACCCACTCAGAGTACCGGATGAGAGCACATCTCGCACTTATCGTTTCTAAGGTTTATCCCTACAGCAAACAATATCATCACCGAGCATATGATTAACAATCAAGGATTTCTCTCTCTCTCATTTTTTTTCACTGGCATTCTTCCTTTCGACCTCTGATAATGTGTGCTTCGCCCCTCTTGGATTCCTCCCTGAAAAAATCGTTTATACTGTTTTGTTGCTCTTGCTTGTGTTTTGCGGCTTTTCCTTGTTTTCTTTGAGACCTGCGAACACAAACAAAACAACAGAATAAAAAATATGCGCGCATGTGATGTGTACGTATGAATGTGTGGAGGTACTCCCTGTTCCTGATGGGTTACCCCCTCATTGTGCTCCTTGGCGCCATGTGCCTATGCATGTCTCTGGTCGCCCCTGGGTCTGCTTATAGTTTCCTCCTATCGGTTATTTTCTGGTGATTGTACAGTTCTCTTTTGTTCGAAACCTGCAAACACAGAACAAACAAAAAAATTGCAAGTACATTACATGTATGCATGCATGCATGGATTTCCTATCCCGTTGGGTTAGGTCTTCTTCCAGTAACTGCTCTGTCTCTTCTCTTTCTCAGGCAAAATATTGCTTCAACCTGTCCACTTTGATTTGCTCGGTGAACTCATTCCCTTCTAAGTCTGACAGTCTCACTGCCCCATTTCCCGTTACCTTCTTGACTACGTATGGCCCTTCCTAGTTTGGTCTGAACTTTCCTCTCGGGTCCATCATTAACGGCTTTGACTGCTTAAATCCCAGGACGCACCCTTTGTTGATTGCCCGTGCCAATCTCTTATGGTATAACTGCATATGATGTAAGGATTTCATTCTCTTCTTATCGAGCAATACCAACTGTTCAAATCTCTGCGAGGCCCATTCTTGTTCAGGTAACTCTGCTTCTGCTAATACCCTCATGGACTGTATCTCAACTTACACCGGCAATACTGTTTCATTTGCCTTTCGAGCTTAATATTTTCTTAAACACTTCAGCTGAATGTCCTTTGCTTGTCTTTTGTATAGTTCTCCCTTCAAACTCACTTATTGAGAAGCCAACTCCTGAATGATTATCTTGTTCTTCTTGAAAGGTAGAGACTCATGCAAGTAAGTGAAATGAACGTCTTTATTATTATTAAGAAAAAAGGTTCAAACAAGTAGACAAAATCAATGTCTTATGATTAATGTATATGACATCACAATTGAATGAGATCAGAAAAACAAACATCCCCGTAATTTGCAACTTTGTCTTCTTATGTCTTCTTTATTTTTTCGGACATCAGATCATCTAACTCCTGTAATTCTTTTTCCCATTTACTTTCCCATTTCTGCTCCGTTTCATCTTTACTATTGTTGCCCCATATCCTCATGCGGGAAGCTTGGTGGTTGTGGGTTTGGAGGACAAGGCTGTCGGGTAGGCCGGAGTTGATCATGTGGGTGGGTGGAGGTATTCTGTGTTATTTTATGGGCATCAATGAGGTCTTGGATTTCATGCCTAAGGCGAGTGCAGTTGTTAGTTTCATGGCCTCTTTACTGGTGGAGGTAACAGTATAGGTTTAGGTCAAGGTAATGTGACACAGAGTTTGGAAGTGGTTTAGGCTCTAAGGGATTTATGATACCATGCCTTAACAGCTCTTTAAATACCTCTGACAGAGGTCTACCAAGATTGGAGAATCGTATGTTTCTGATAGGGGTAACCTCAGAGGGAGTGGGCTTGGTATTTGAAGGTTCCCCAATGGTCTTTCCATCCTAGTTGCACAACTTTCCGTTATTGGCTCTATAGGGTACGGTCAAACTGGCCACAGCATTGGTCAAAACTTACAGCTGCTCAGTAATTTTGGTTACTTTGGTCTCCAATTGATCCAGATGGGATCCCTCATTGACTGTCTCGCTCATGTTGGTTGATGGTCTTCTGACGAGTCTTCTTTCTTCCCTAACCCAATGGGTATCTATGATGGCTTTTAAGACACATGGGGTTTACATGATACGTGTATGCATGAGGTGCATGATATGAGTGCGATGTATTGAATATATAAGTCGGCGCATTATCATTTTAAAGCATTCAATCATACTATTGCTCGGTGCAAACTTGTCCCAGTTGAAAAGGCCCAACAGGTTTACACTTTTGCGATAACATGGCTAAACAACTTCAAATGATAAGAGGCCCGAACACAAAATGGCCCATTGGCATTTCAGAAGCTTTTGGCCCAATTGCCATAAAGCACGGAATCGTCCCAGTTTAAATGGCCCAACAAGCCTATACCTCATGACAAAAACTTCAACTGAATCCAAATGACAACGGTCCTAAACATAAGAATAAAGAAATAATTTCTATCGGTCATATAACTATGATTCACATGTGAGTTTATGGGGGCGTAGATAAAGGCTCATGTTGACGAAGCATTGCCCACAACTAGGACTCCCCACTCAAGGGTTCGAGCGACCAAGTGTTGTTGGAGTTCAATCAAGTCCCAAAGATCAACAAATCAAGCATAAAAACCGAGTATGAACACATCAAAGGAGTAAGGCGGAAACATAACTCACATTGAACGGTTTTGATGAATGAAGAACAAGGTGCGATTTTGTCCCCTCCAAGCTCACGGCAGTGGCTCCTCCTTGCAGTGGGCTGTGCGATTTTAGTCCTCTTTGAACCTCCAAGAATCGGCCATGCATGAACTCCATTGAAGCTCCAAGCTTTGAGATTCCATGCTCACAAACTCACTTCCCTATCACCTTTGTATCACTCAAGGTGTGTGCTAGCACTTATCATCTTCCATTTTGCTTCTCAAATGCTCGGTGAAACCAGAGAAAATGAAGAAGAATCGGCAGTGATGCCGTGAAGAAGAAAAGGAGGGAGATGAGAGAAAAAGTGTACTGCATGTGAGAGAGAGAAAAAAGGTTTTAATATATTATTTTTTATTTCATTTACCAAGTAAATAAATAAAACATATATATCTTACCTTTTAATTCAAAAGTCAAAAGTTAAAAACAATAAAGCTTTTCATCATTTCACACTCAACTTTTACTTTAAGTCACATCACATCTATTCACTTTAATAAAGTGACATATTGTCAAGTCACATCACTCAAAGTGACAATTAATTTGACGATTGACGCGACTAGCGATTTGACGCTTGATGTGACTCGCGTGCCGCGCTCGAATTCGAAATGCGAATGTGCTCGCAATCACTCTCGGGCTCGGGTTCGCTAATTCCAAATTAACGAATTTTCCGTCGCGTCGTAATTAAGTGATTACGCCTAGCGAATTCACTATTCACGTCGCTAACGAATTAATTCTAAATTAATTCGTTCGCCCGAATTAAAATCTAATTTTAATTCCGCGTCGAAATCCAATTTCGATTAATATATCAAATATATTAATTTTATCGATTAATTCCAAATTAATCGTTCTCTCTCTTTAACGATATTTTATCCGAGATAAAATATCTCCGTAATTATTCCCAGATTAATTTTCTCTCTCATCGAATTAATCCCAGATTAATTCTATCTCCTCTTCTAATTAATCCCAGATTAATCAAAGTGCGAGTAATACGTCATCGGTGAATCTTCAGGAACCGACCCATGAGATCTCCGGATATGTTGGCAGTAAATACGATCATCGGACTGTCCGAACACGTAAGTACCTCGTACTACGTTTATATCGACTTACAAGACAAGGTTAGCCTCTAGCAAAACGCCATGCCTACCCAATTCTCCAGAAATATTCTTACAGGAATATATATAGATCTGTATCAAGCGTAGTATACCGTAGTATTGTGTATATCGGCCCAGTATCGGATAATCACGTGCTAGGGCTGGGGCTGGATAAGTGTCTGCCCCGTCCGAAGCACATGTCGGATGTCTGGTAACATAGTCTCTATAATCGGATATACATGACCTGGTCACAATATCCCGATTGGTTGCGCACACTCAAGAGCACTAGTACCGTATCCTGCGTGACATCAACTCCAATATGACTGAAGTGACACTTCCGTCTTGACATCACACCCAATACACTACGACTCTCTGATAACCCAGAAGCGGTGTACCCAGAACCGGTTAAAGCCCTGTACCACCAAGACCAAGTCTACCGATTATCGCAAGTATTAGCGATGCAAGTCTCAGGTTAAGACTATACACACCTACCTCGATTTCGGCCTCCCATAGACACATAGTCATAATACCAATGGGATTCCGAGGGGTCTATCCAGAGCGAAGCTGTTTCCCGTACCATCGGTGAAACACAACCTCCTATCGCACTTGCATAAGTATCCAATACTTATATATATGAGAACTATGCCGTTGTGCCCTCACAACGCGCACAAGTGCAATACTAGCCTATTCCGCATTATCGATGTCCAGTCTCGATAATACTTCGGCTAGGGATATTTAATGATTAATCCTTCGGGGAATGATACTGTCTCATATCATCATCTCATCCAGGAACTAATCATATGGACCTCTCTTCATTTATACATTTATGGTGATCTAATCACAAATGATGAGAGTGCAATTTCCTTCCTTGTCACATAGTTAATTTGTACAACAACACCGTGATCTGTACAATAGTGACGCTATGGGTCATATTATCCAACAATCTCCCACTTGGCACATAGCCAGTCACTCGAGTGTCTAACACCCGAACTATGTACAATTCGCTCAAATTGCTGAGGAAAGTTTTCGTCAGCGGATTTGCTTAATTTCGTCTGACGCGATTGTCCTGTTTGTGAATCCATATGCTCAAAGCGTATGATACAACCAGGTCTTGTACATTTTTCAATGTACGGTTCCACGGAGAGTATTTCGAAAGCCAAGCTTTCGCCGACATTTATTTTTATGGGAATATCATTTCCAAGAAATGACGTATTATCATTATTTTATAGGACAGCCACTGTCAGTGCGCTCCCACTAACCCTCTTATTTACACTAGAATCATTTTCGTTTTGATTGAATCACCATTATGATTGCATCAAAATGATAATTCCAAGAACTTATGCTCGCGTCAGCAAGCATCATCCAAATGGATCTACAGTGGCAATAGGTAAAAGGTTGAATCGTAATCAATCACAATGTCGATAACGATACATTTCCGTTAAAAGCCTAGCTTTATACGTTGGTATATTGCCATCCATGTACGTCTTCCTTGAAGACTTATAGTACCAATAGGCACAATGCCTTGTGGTACATCAACTAGTATCCAAACTTATTGATATACATGGAATCCATTTCGGACTCATGACACTTTGTCATAATAGGGAGTCGATACCTCGTATCACTTCCTTTGTTCTTGTGTATTCGAAGATTAATGGTATAGTTTCATCCTTGATGAATTATATATGTTCCATTAAGATTCAGTGCCTAGAACAGTATTACTCCGATTTTCATCGAGTTATACTATCCTCCCACTTACCACTGCATATCGGTATTCCTCTTAGGAAAACGCATGGAGAGCAACAATCACATTGTTCTCATGTGAGATGTATAAGTACTATACTTATGGTTTCCCATAGGATAACCTATATTGGCACTTATCCAATTTTGGGTCCTTAGTTTGGTATCATCCAAACGTTATGCCTAGCATACCCAAATTGTCAGGAATGAGAAACCTCGTTTCTTTCCTGTTCATATCCTATACGATATCTGTCAAACAGATTTATATGGAACCTTATTCTAAATAAGTTTTGCACTGTTAGTACATATCCTATTGAAGGAAATGGTAGCTCAAAGCGACTCGTGATTAACCTTATTATGTCTAACAAAATTCGGTTAATCCTGTTCGGACACACCGTCAAAATGACGTGTTCCAAGAGGAGTCCTCATTGAAAGAATATTATACTCTTTCAAGTATACGAGAAACTTACTGCTAAAGTATTTTCCATTACGGTCTTACCGTGGCGGAATAATGCTATAGCCGATCTGTTTATGTATTTCGTGTCGAAACTTTAAAGTTTCTGATTTGTGTTCTTCAAAAGAAACACATAACCATAACGTGATGCCACATCCGTTAAGGTCACGAAATATTCATGTTCACATCTAGCCTAGCTAGATATGGGCCCACTTACTTCACCATGAATAGGGCTAACAGATCGGTGGCACTAACACTATTACCAAGCAAATAGTATTTTAGGTACTTTACCTAATAAACTAGATTCGCAGACCTTATTTGAATAGTCAAATCAGTCCTAGTACCCACTCTTCAAAAGTGTGGATATACGAGTCTAATTAAATTGTGTCCTAGACAACAATGCCACAAATAAGTCTCTATTGATCAAATCAATTTGAGCTATTTATTTGTCAATTTATATGTTTGAGATTTTTATTTATATTCAAAATATAAATTCTGTTATTTATATCTAATATATTTATCTCAGTATCATCTTTATATAATAAAACACTCAGTGTTCTATAATATAAAGGTTTTATCCGCAACGGATTAAACACTGATAAAGAGATAATGTCTCTAGTCAAACTAGTTACATTATAACAGTTCCTAATTCAAGTACATACCCGAAGGGTAGTTCCTAAACTTAGGTATCTACGGTCGAAACAGCGACTTTCGTCCCGTTTCCGATTCGCAGAGCAATCTCAGCTTGAAGTCAGTATCCTGCTCAAAGCAGATTCTGAATATCAATACATATATTTTATGTACCACACTAAGTATTTAAAATCTAATTTCAATACTAGCTGTGAACATAACTAAGACAAACATTTTTAAAGTTAGAGCCTCGCCCTTTCTTTAATTCCTTCGTGTCTTCCATATCCAAATGGTAGTCACTTTGGGATATGTCAATTATCCTTTTCAATATTTTAGGAACCTTAGGCCAAGCCTTGGTTTTTAGAATATTGAAAGGAATGTGCACCTCGTGCTACATGCCCATTGCAAACTTTGACTTTACATGAATAGTCAATTAATTCTCCAAGAATTATAAATTGCAATTTTAATACTTCTTAAATCCAAAATTAGATTTATGACAAGTATATTAAATTAAGCATTAAAGTCATCATCACAAAAATCTTCCAAAGATTTTATGCTCTACTTATCTTGCTTAATTTTGGGCTTAAGGTATAATGAGTTATTTTATCAAATAAAGTAACTTATTATTTATTCCAATTTGAAAATTAAATTATTTAAATATTTTAATCCTAGATTATATTTTAAATATCCAACTTTTCAATTTTTATCTTGATTACAATAGTCCAACTATTTAATCAACGATTAGTGGTACTATTATATTATAATGATTATAATAGTCCAACTATATAATCAAATATAATCCAAATTAATTAACCTCAATTACATTGATTACTATAATCCAATTATAAAATCAACTGTAAACTGAAATTAATTAATTCAAATATATTGATTAATATAATCCAATTATATATAATCAAGTATAATACAGTCCAACTGTTTATTAAAACAACAATTTAAATATTAGTCTAACTAACATTTAATCTAATGACGAAATAATTTAAATGAGCGCATACGGCGAGTAATTGAACGAGTATTGCAAATTCAATTCTTGCCTCCCACTATTTTTCGTCGAGCCTCTAACCCTCTGTCGAGTACTCGGGAAACCGTGTTTCCTAGTGGGCTAGGATCCTGTTAAATATCACACAATCTTGACTTTGGCCAACAATTGTATGATAATTAACTAGGTAGATCTCTAAGATCAATTGGATCTTATCCAACTCCTAGATCCAGTAGGTGGACATCCAAGTCCCAAACATATATCTTATATATGCCTATACATCGAATGTATACCCTAACCTTTTTCCTCTGAATCAACTAGGCCTTGGCTTTGGCACAACAAACCTAGTGATCCCAGTCAAGCGCGGACCCATTGACATGGAAGCTTCGTAATCAATGTCAATGGACAAGAAGTGGTCTTGACTTTGGCCAACAAACCACAACTTGGACACGACACCGATATGGAACAAAGCCTCGTGATTAAAACACATCTTTGATGGACAAGGGCTTGACTTTGGCCAACAACCCCTGCCAATCTCGGATCTTGAGTAAGAATCACTCAATGGAAGGAAAAACGCATGATATTTAACGAGGGTTTTTCGCGTGCAAATTGGCTACCAATTTAATTATCTTTGTTAAGGTCTCATCATCATACACCCTTAAGCATGCATTCTAAACACATAATAAAGCGAGTATGAAATAAAATAATAATGATATGCGGATGGATATTTTACATTGATCCTAGATCAAATCTCTCACTTTCTCTCTCCCGCTAGCACTTGTATTACTTCTACCCGTTACACTACACACTTCTAAAGAAACCTCTTTTACATGGAGGGGAATAGGTGAGAAGAGAATACAAAGAAATAGGAGATAAGGCTGGACACGCAGGTCCAATTTAATAATCAAATTTATTACAATTTCCAAAATCGCCCAACCCCTAATATCCATCCGATATACATTATTCAAACATCACAACCATGTATTCATACAAGCATGTTATCAATCAATCAATCAAATTAATTAATCTTGAATATTAGTGATCATCCAATGTTCAAACAAAGATTTGATTTTTGTTCGAGTCAAACTCGTTTTGCGAACACGTACTCAAAGTACAATTTCTACGAATTAAATTAAATTACATAATTAAATCCAATTTAATACGTATTTAATTCTAATTCATTATTTAATTCCAAATTAAATATTACACCTTTATTAACGAACCTTTACGACTTAAATTCCAAATTTAATCGCAACGGGTCTCAAAGCCCGACTAACATCTAATGTTTTATTTAATTAAAGTCCAATGGGCTTTTAATTAATTTCTATAGGCGTGGACTTTTGGTCAACTCGGATCAAACCGAACAACCAAAATCCAATCCGGGAGTTACCCCATAAGCCTTTAAATTAATTTTGGCCCATTAGGCCCAATTAAATAATTAAGGTCCATTAAGTCATAATTGGACCTTTTGGATTCGGTTTTGGGCCTAATTGGATCCAACCAATTTTGCCTAAACCCAACTTTGTTACAACAAAGCCCAAAAGCCCAATTACAACCTAACAAGCCCAATTTCCAAAATCAAGCCCAAATTAATTAACTTATAAAATTCCAAATTTCACAATTAATTAACCTAAGTGTAATACACAATCAATTACCCATTAACATTTCTAAAATATCAATTAGCCTAATTAATCATGCACTTTAACAACCAAATAGTGTCCAACACAATTCAATTAAAATCAAACCCATTAACATGCTATCAAGTCTCGGCAATTAGGGGTTTTTCAATTCGATTCGATTCGTTTCAATCCAATTGAGTCCACAATCTTAATTTCCCAAATCAATTCAATTCATCCAATGAATTAAAACAAAAAATCACAAAGAATTTCATGTTCATAAGATTCGGCCAAGCCACTTTAAAAGGGAAAAAATGTTCTAAATCAAAATTCAATCCAATGAACTTCAAAACACATTAACCAATTGTTTTAAGTCATCCAATGATCAAACAAACAAAATTACCAAGACATTAGGGTTATGCAATTTTCGGCCAAGCCTTCAATTTGGGGAAAATTGAATCCAATCCAATTTCACGAAATTGATCACACACAATCTCAATTAAACATGTTCTAAGCATACTTAAACATCCAATTCAATTAAAACATGCTCAAACACATTTTACCCAATTTCAAGTTTCATGTTCAACCTAAAGAATTGGGGAAAATTGATCTAATCCAATTTTCTTGAAATTGATCATGCACAACTTCAATTCAACCTCATTCAAGCATACTTCATCAAACAATTCAACCAAATCATGCCTAAATCGAGTTTGCCCAAATTAAAGTTTTGACACAAAATAAGCAAATTGGGGAAAATCAATCCAATCAATTTTTTTTATCAAATTGATTACATATAACTCAAATTCAATCAATATAAGCATTCTTAAAGAATCAATTTGTCAGAATCAAGCTAAAATCAAAAAGCCCCAAATTTGCTCAAGAACCCTAATTCGGTTTTCATGCATCAAAAGCTCTGATACCATTGTTGGAGTTAAATCAAAGTCCCAAGGATCACAAATCAAGCATAAAAACCGAGTATGAACACATCAAAGGAGTAAGGCGGAAACATAACTCACATTGAACGGTTTTGATGAATGAAGAACAAGGTGCGATTTTGTCCCCTCCAAGCTCACGGCAGTGGCTCCTCCTTGCAGTGGGCTGTGCGATTTTAGTCCTCTTTGAACCTCCAAGAATCGGCCATGCATGAACTCCATTGAAGCTCCAAGCTTTGAGATTCCATGCTCACAAACTCACTTCCCTATCACCTTTGTATCACTCAAGGTGTGTGCTAGCACTTATCATCTTCCATTTTGCTTCTCAAATGCTCGGTGAAACCAGAGAAATAAGAAGAATCGGCAGTGATGCCGTGAAGAAGAAAAGGAGGGAGATGAGAGAAAAAGTTACTGCATGTGAGAGAGAGAAAAAAGGTTTTAATATATATATTTTTTTTATTTCATTTACCAAGTAAATTAACATAAAACATATATATTTCCTTTTAAATCAAAAGTCAAAAGTTAAAAACAATAAAGCTTTTCATCATTTCAACTTTTAACTTTAAGTCACATCACATCTATTCACTTTAATAAAGTGACATATTGTCAAGTCACATCACTCAAAGTGACAATTAATTTGACGATTGACGCGACTAGCGATTTGACGCTTGATGTGACTCGCGTGCCGCGCTCGAATTCGAAATGCGAATGCGCTCGCAATCACTCTCGGGCTCGGGTTCGCTAATTCCAAATTAACGAATTTTCCGTCGCGTCGTAATTAAGTGATTACGCCTAGCGAATTCACTATTCACGTCGCTAACGAATTAATTCTAAATTAATTCGTTCGCCCGAATTAAAATCTAATTTTAATTCCGCGTCGAAATCCAATTTCGATTAATATATCAAATATATTAATTTTATCGATTAATTCCAAATTAATCGTTCTCTCTCTTTATTAACGATATTTTATCCGAGATAAAATATCTCCGTAATTATTCCCAGATTAATTTTCTCTCTCATCGAATTAATCCCAGATTAATTCTATCTCTCTCTTCTAATTAATCCTAAATTAATCAAAGTGCGAGTAATACGTCATCGGTGAATCTTCAGGAACCGACCCATGAGATCTCCGGATATGTTGGCAGTAAATACAATCGTCGGACTATCCGAACACGTAAGTACCTCGTACTACGTTTATATCGACTTACAAGACAAGGTTAGCCTCTAGCAAAACGCCATGCCTACCCAATTCTCCAGAAATATTCTTACAGGAATATATAGATCTGTATCAAGCGTAGTATACCGTAGTATTGTGTATATCGGCCCAGTATCGGATAATCACGTGCTAGGGCTGGGGCTGGATAAATGTCTGCCCCGTCCGAAGCACATGTCGGATGTCTGGTAACATAGTCTCTATAATCGGATATACATGACCTGGTCACAATATCCCGATTGGTTGCGCAACACTCAAGAGCACTAGTACCGTATCCTGCGTGACATCAACTCCAATATGACTGAAGTGACACTTCCGTCTTGACATCACACCCAATACACTACGACTCTCTGATAAACCCAGAAGCGGTGTACCCAGAACCGGTTAAAGCCCTGTACCACCAACCAAAGTCTACCGATTATCGCAAGTATTAGCGATGCAAGTCTCAGGTTAAGACTATACACACACCTACCTCGATTTCGGCCTCCGATAGACACATAGTCATAATACCAATGGGATTCCGAGGGGTCTATCCAGAGCGAAGCTGTTTCCCGTACCATCGGTGAAACACAACCTCCTATCGCACTTGCATAAGTATCCAATACTTATATATATGAGAACTATGCCGTTGTGCCCTCACAACGCGCACAGTGCAATACTAGCCTATTCCGCATTATCGATGTCCAGTCTCGATAATACTTCGGCTAGGGATATTTAATGATTAATCCTTCGGGGATTGATACTGTCTCATATCATCTCAATCCAGGAACTAATCATATGGACCTCTCTTCATTTATACATTTATGGTGATCTAATCACAAATGATGAGAGTGCAATTTCCTTGTCACATAGTTAATTTGTACAACAACACCGTGATCTGTACAAATAGTGACGCTATGGGTCATATTATCCAACAGTGAGCGCACTGTAGACAAAACAAAAATGGATGACGCATGCTGTTATAGACTCAGGGCCTAGTTGGGAGTACGAAATAACATGGAGTCGCCACCCGGTGTGAACCGGGACAAGGATTTAAGGCCGCACTCACCCCTCGCAAGGGAAGACCTCAAACCGTTGGGTTCGGAATGGTCCCTTACTTATGTCGTTTGTAATAAATGGATTTGTGTATATTAACCAAGTCTACTCAACATACATACTGGCAAAATAACCTAGTCTAATTTGCATGCTTCGAAAGTAAAATCTCATAACATAAAATAACATGTGGCCAAGGAATTCGGCCGTTTTCAATGTAGGACCTCGCATACCCGGTTGGACGTATTCCACGTCAACCGAGTACGCCGTGTCGGAACAACAAAATATAACAAAGGGTGCCCTCAGGTCTTACCTTTTTGTCGTGCTCGGAGACACGTTACACGGCCGTCGGAAAGGCTAAATCACCACGATCACACCGGTTCGCTGTTTTGGTGCTTTGCTCACTGTTTTGCCACTTTGCTCGCTTTTTTGAGTTCGCTTTGCTGCGTTTCAGGTCTTCGTACTTTGCTCACTGGTTGGTGATGTATTTAAGGTTTTTTTGTGGATTTGGAGGGGTATTGGATGGCCGTTTGCTTGGTTCCTCAAAGGATTTCGAGTTCAGTGTTTTGCTCACTGTTTTGGTGAATTTGGTCACTGTTTTGAGTGTAATGAGCTGCTGTTTGGGCGTGAATGATGATGAGGTTGGATGAGGCAACTTGTGTACTGGTTTGAGGAGGAAAATGGAGGTGATTTTAGGGCTGTTTTGCTGGCTAAAGTCGCAGCCAAAACTGACCAGAACAGAAGGTGAAGATGCGGCAGTTCAAGGTGCAGTGGGGGCGTTTTTGGGGACTGTTTTGGGGCTGCGAATGGGGCTGTGTTTGGAGAGTGTTTAGTGCGACTTTAGGGCTTTATTTGAGGCTTATTTTGGTGTGTTTTAGGGCTGTGAATGGTGGCTAAAATTCGGCAATGGAGGGCAGTGAAAGGGGCTTAGGCGTGAATGTGTGGAGAGGATAGAGGGCTGTTTTGATCTTCTAAAATGCTTAATCTTTTCTTGATGTGTATTAGGTGTTCCAAGGCAGAAAAAATGAGGGTTTAAATAGGCAAATGGAGGGCATTAATGAGATTGGCAAGTGATAATGAAAGGTAATCAATTTGATGACAAGTTTTGTTTGGAAATGGAAGGAAGGTTATGTATAATTGTGATTCTTTGTTGAAAATGAATAAAGGTTGAAAAGAAAGGAAATGAAATGACATGTTTTGTTGGGAAATGGAAGAAAGGTTATGTATAATTGTGATCCTTTGTTGAAAATTCAAAAAAAGGTGATGGAAAATGAAGAAAATGAGAGGGGATAGTGATGGGCGTGGGGTGTGATGGCTAAATGGTGTGGGGTTGATCTAATAATGCCTTGGAAATTAGGTGTCAAGGTAAAAGGTGAGATCAAAGGTGTAAAGTAAATTGGTGGAATGGTAAATCATGTTTGAATAGTGCAAGGAGGGTGAATTTTGGTGTCATGGTCATGGGCCTCATGGGTGGTGGGCTTGGCGTTTGATCTATTTTGGTTTCTTGGGCTTTGGATGTGGGTTTAGGTGTTTAGGTGGGCTTAGAGTGGTTTGCGGGAATTTAGGGCCAAAAATGTACCTCGAAACGAAGATTCAACAAGCGAACTCCGAGCGAACTTAGCGAATCAAAACCAATAATATGTCAATTCTTGACTTCTCCTTTCCGACGACCGTTTTCCGCAACTTCCACGACTTAAAGGTAGTGCCTCCTAACGAGACTCATCATCGGGTTTGGTATGCAAAAATGCAATGCCTACACGCACCTTTTTTATACCGTAAGGTACGTGCCAACGAGTTATGGTGTGTGACTGACTGTCAAATGGATTTATCATTGTAGATTCCCCAGAGGGAGGGTGCACCGAACTCTCTTAAATACCCAAGCCTTTTAGGCTCTTATCGCATTGGTTCTAGGAATAAACAACAAGTCATCCAAATTAGTCCGTCACAGTGAGCTACAGGTAAATGATTATCTAGATGCCTTCACAGTTTTTCCTTATAGAAAGGTAGTGAATGAAGGAAGGCACTAAACCATTACCTAGCCTTAATAATGCATTTGATTAAACCCATTCAACCTACAGTAGACACAATTAACTAAAGCACAAATCACAAACATTACAAGACATTACTTCGGGGCCGATTCTCTATCCCCAGTAGAGTCGCCAGACTGTAGACAACAGAAATCGACGACGTTGTTCTAGGCTCGCGGTCTAGTTGGGAGTACGGAGTAGCCCACGAGGGACTACACCAGAGAAATAAAATGGAGTTGCCACCCAGTGTGAACTGGGAAATAGTTTAAGGCCGCACTCACCCCTCGCAAGGGAAGACCTCAAACCGTTGGGTTCGGAATGGTCCCCTACTTATGCCACTTCTAATGAAATGATTTGTGCAATAATTTAATCGAATCTACGCAACATATATTTCCAAGAGTATTCTATTTCTAAGTTCACATGCATAAAAATAAAGCTCATATCTAAGTTTTCTTGCATAAAGGCAAATCGGAACAACGACAAGCATATAATTTCATAAGCACATTATACGGAAACACAAGTAAATAATAATTGTACAAGCATGCATAATAAAGAGAGACAATTAAGTGCATGACGTAAATAGGTAATCAAAAAGGCAATTGTACATCAAAATAAACGTGCAATGATGCGGTGCAAGAAAATGAGATAGATAATAAGGATGAAAAGGAAGAGATGCGACATATGCCCACATCTATATAGGACTTCGAGTGCCCGATTGAGCGTACCTCACGGTCAATCAAACATACTTTGTCCGGCGCGGCAAAACATCGTGGCAAAGGTAGCCCTTTAGGCTTTTCATTCCTTTAAGTGGAGGACCTTTAATTCAACTTGATTTGCCCATGCGCATTACATTACGATGCATGATTTAACAAGGAGATGGCATATAGAAAGCAAATAACGGAATAATAAAAGGCGCGGCGAAATGTCATGGTAAATGTAGCCTTTTAGGCTTTTCTTCCCTCAAGTAGAGAACCTTTAGACCAACATGATAAGCCCATACGCATTACATTACAATGCATACAAATAAATAAGACAATGATGTGGGACTTCGTATGTCTGATTAAACATATCTCACATTCAATCAAACATACTTCGTCTGGCCCGGCAAAACTTCATGGTAAAGGTAGCCCTTAGGCTTTTCATCCCTCAAAACGGAGGACCTTTAATCCAACTTGATTTGCCCATGCACATTACATTACAATGCATAAAAATAAATGAGACAATGATATGGGACTTCGTATGTCCGATTAAATATATCTCACATTCAATCAAACATAGTTCGTCTGGCGCGGCAAAACGTCGTGGCAAACGTAGCCCTTAGGCTTTTCATCCCTCAAAATGAAGGACCTTTAATCCAAATGATTTGCCCATGCGCATTTCATTACAATGCAGAAATAAGTAACATGCGGAAAGTAAATAACATACTAACGACTAAATCATGCTTAAAAATAAATAACATACTAACGACTAAATCATGCTCAAACACAAGGTTGGATGAAACAAAATATGTGTGTCTCTCGAGTGGTACGTGGAGTTGTTTCCCAAGTACAGACCGCACTACCGTCCATTCGGATTTGGCTACGGAATTTACGTCTGGGTTTCCATCCGATATACCGCAAGAGAGAACACATATTCATTCATCCGAAGGTCATATCATACACCAATCCACAATAATCATGCGAAATAAAGTAAGAAAATAAATAAAAAATAAAGGAGAATAAATAAAAAGGGTTGCCCTTAGGTCTAACATCTTAAGTCATCTTTCGGAGTGTGTTACACGTCCGTTGGAATGGATGATGCTCCACAACTCCTCCAGTTCACTGGTTCAACTTTTTCCTTCGCTGTTTCACTGTTTGGGCTACAGTTTTACTCTGTTTCACTACTGTTTTCACTGTATTTTCTGGTCACTGTCTTTGCGGTAATAAGAGATTGTTTTTACATTTTTGAGGGTATTAGGGGTTGCGGTTTTTACTGTTTGGGCTGCATTTTTGGTGTTGTTTTTGGCGTGAATTGGGGCTGCTGTCTAAGGCTGTTGGTGCGTGAATTAGGGCTATATTTTTAGGGTGTTTTGCGATGGTAAGAGAGGTTGTGTTTCAGGGGTGTTTTGCAGTGGTCAGAGGATGTGTTTTAGGGGCTATTTTCGGTGGTCAGGGGCTGTGTTTCAGGGGCTATTTTTGGTGGTCAGAGGGTGTGTTTCGGTGATTGTAGGGACTGTTTTGAGCTGTGAGTTTTGGTGAATGGGAGGGTTGTTTCAGGGGTATGTTTCGGTGATCCAAGGGCTGTTTAGAGCTGTGATTTTTGGTGAATAGAGGGGCAGTTTCATGGGTGTATTCGGTGACGATGCTTACTATTTATGGGGTGTTTTGGTGATGTTCCTTTGCTGTTTTGGGAGATTGTTTCGGTGATGGTAGAGAGGATGAGAAGAGATAATTATTTGCTTTGTTTCTTGTTGCTTTTGGGCGTGATTTGTTAGGGCTTCAAGGTTCGGTTTAGGCTTCTTTTTATAGGCAAAGGGTTGGGGGTTTACCTTGTGTGAAAATGGAAAGGATTTGTGTAATTATGGGAGATATTTTTAATTAGTGTGTGATAGGGAAAAATCTTTTAATTAGGGAAGTGATTAGATATGATTTGATTTGATTAGGAAGATTGTTTTATTTAGGTATGTAATTTAATCGAATTAGGAAAGCGTTTGATGGGATTTGATTTGTATCTTTTAATTTGGGAATGTGATTTGTCTTTATTTTAACATGTGTTTAATATGTGTTTTTGTTTAATTTGGAAGGTGATGTGCGTGAATGGACTCTTTGGGCATCTATCAGAGGCAGTTTTCAGGGGCATTCGGGCGTGTTCATGGGCTGACTTCAGGGGCTGGTTTGGGCGTGTTTAGGGGCTGACTTCAGGGGCTGGTTTATGCGTGTTCAGGGGCATGTTTGGGCGTGTTAAGGGGCTGACTTCAGGGGAATTCTGGCGTGTTCAGGGGCTGACTTCAAGAGCTGGTTTAGGCTTGTTCAGGGGCTGAATTTAGGGGCATTCGGGCATGTTCGGGGGCTGGTTTGGGCGTGTTCAGAGGCTGACTTCAACGAATGGTTTAGGCGTGTTCAGGGGCTGACTTCAGGGGCATTCGGTCATGTTCATGGGCTGACTTCAGGGGCTGGTTTGGGCGTGTTCAGGGGTTGGATGAAGGCTAATGGCGTGAGTGGCTGCTGCATGGGTAATCGGCGTGAGTGGTGTGAATTGTGGGGGGTTTGGGCTAAGGTTTTGTTTTAAAACAGAGGTCCAACAAGCGAATCCAAAGCTAAACAAGCGAATTAAATCAAACAAGATGTCAATGTCTGACTCTTCCCTTCCTTCGTCCATTTCCCGTGACTTCCACAATTTAATGAGGTAGTGTCTCCATGTGAGACTCATCATCGGGACTTATATGCAAAAATGCAGTGCCTACACTTGTCCCTGACGCATAGATGTCAATTAAGCTGCTACGTTTCTTGTACATATTATATCTCTTTGTCTTTTCCTAATAATTGTGATTTTTTTGTTGTTTTCATTTATTTTCTCCAACAGGATCCATACCTTTTTTACTATCACAATTTATTTTACTGTTTAACTAATAATTTTTATTTGGCAGGTACTAGTGCTATTATTTTACTCACCATTTTCAGGTGTTATAAATTCAACTCATCATTGCACTTTTGAAGACATCCAGAGTAAAACATGGAATCCACTTTAAGAAGACAAGTTGAAAACATTTGTGTGTTTTGCAGTACTAGTGTTGGTGTTAAACCAGAATACGTAGCAGCAGCACAAGAATTGGGTCGAGTCTTATCTGCAAGGAATATGCACTTAGTATATGGCGGTGGCAATCTTGGACTTATAAGGATCATTTCAAAGGCCGTACAGGAAGGAGGCAGTCAAGTCTTGGGAATCATTCCAAAACCTTTGGCGGAGGAAAATGTTATTGGACCATCAAACGTAGAAGAGCTAATCGTGCCAGGTATGTCTGAATGACTGGTAGAAATGATTAACCGTGCTGATGCTTTTATTGCTTTGCCTGGTGGCTTGGGTATAATGGAGGAAATTTTTACAGTGTTATCTTGGGCAAACTTGAACATACACCAGAAACCGCTTGGACTGTACAACATTGAAGGATTTTATGATTTTCTTTGTGTATTTCTTGATGATGCCCGGAGAAATGGTTTCGTGACAAAACCTATCAAATAACTCCTCTTTACTGCCAGAACTGCCCCAGATTTAATTGACCAAATCTTAGCCTATGAACCACAAATTGACCCTATCATTTCAAAGATAAATTGGTTCGAGAACGATCGTGGTAAGAAGCGTCGGATTAATCTGGATCATACCCGTTAATTTTCCTATAGAATTTCAGCTAACGAGATACTATCTTCATAACTCTTCTTCTACTGTTTAAGACATTGAGGACAATGTATCATTTAGGTTTGGGGGAGGGAATTAGTTGATTAGTATCTTTTTTTAGTTTGTGTGTTGTTTTTATTTTTAGTCCAAAATTTTTCGAAAAAATACAAAAAAAAAAAATTTATTGAAAAATTTTACAAAAATAAAAAAATTTAAAAATTTATGTTTTTGTGTTTTTAATTTGATTAGTCGGGTGAAATTGGTGAGAGGTAGTTGTGTAAGGAGTTTCCACTCCTGATACGTATTTCAACCCATTTTCGAAACAAGTTAATTTTTTTTTATTTCCTTTTGAATTATTTAATTTGTAAATTCTTCATAAAACTTACTAAAATGGATCTTCATGTGCTCAGTTGACAGGTTTTATCAACATGCATGGTAACATACGAACATGATTTGTAATTGAAAAGTTTGTAATATTCAGTGCTCTAGTTTAATTGTAGTAAGCATCTCAAAAAAGCGATGGAGTAAAAAAAAACGTCCGAGATCCGAGTTATTAAGTCAGTAAGGGTGTTTTAACACATATTGCCCAAAAACCAACTGGTTTGGGAGTAACTGGCCCAAAACTCGCTACATGGATCAAAGATGTTGCAAAAATTTATATATCTGAAGTCTGAGTAATTAAGTCCGTATGGGTGTCTTAACACCCGGTGCCCTAAAGCAAACTGGTTTGGGAGCCATCGGCCCAAAGCTCGCTACATAGACGGAAGATATTGTATATAAATAAAAAATAAAAGAAAAAAAAGAAAAAAATCAGAAAAATTATTCCATTGATGCAAAAAGGTGTGAATTCTGATAAAACTTTAGGACAAAAATATTACTCCCTTCTCAACTACACTTGTGACTGTTGTGGGCAAAAATGAGTTGATTAATATTTTGAGGGTTCTGTATATGGAGAATGATAAATATAATCAGAGAATTAACTTATTCGGTAATTTAGAAAGAAACAAAAGAACTACTAACTTGGAGTAGAAGTTTCACCTGATTAATCGTTAACTTCTTTATTCTCTTTTCGCTTGTCTTTTTGTTTTTGTGTGCATTACTTTTACTATATTTTTACTTTTGTAAAATGTTTGTGGGTATCATTGTTGTAAACCTTCACGAGACTACAACTCGTCCACTAGGGACACCTAGGGGTTTAAAGGCTTATTGCATACGCTAAATGCAACTGTGATCCCTACGAAAATGGCTTAGTTAAATTTTATTTTAATGATGTTTATATTATTTTATTCTATGTTTTGCTCGAGGACTAGAAAAATGTTAGGTTTGGGGGTGTGATGAGTGGTAAATGTATAACTATTTCCCACTCAATTAACTTAATATTTTGTGTAGTTTCTTGAGTTTTGTGAATATTTTGATGTGTTTTGTGTTATTTTGTATATAAATAAAGTTTCAGGACATTCTGAAGGTGATTTGGGGCCAAAATAGTGAAAAACAGGCAAAAGGGCAAAATCATCATTTGGCGCGTCGCGACACGTAAGCCTTTGGAGTCGCGACGTCTAACGTGCGCCGCTTCATGCTAACATGTGTCGGGGGCATGTGTCAGAATCTGAGAAGTTTAACTTTGCTAATGTACGCCGACTTTGCTAACGTGCGCTGTGCCGCATGTCAATATCACAGTCGATCATGCTAACATGTGCCATGCCACGTGTCATCATCCTACGATGCCGAAAATCGCCATCGCCACGTGTTGCCAAGTGTCACTCCATGTCATCGCCACATCAGCAGAAGACCGAGTCAACATTTCCAAGTCTGCGCCACATCATCATCAACCAATCACAGTGTTCCACGTGTCACAATCCTACGGTGCCGACAATCACTATAGCCATGTGTCGCCACATCATTGCCACATCATCGCCATGTCACTGCCACGTCAGCTCAATTATTGAGTTAGTCATCCACATCGCCACGTCATCAGATAAGAATCTCGGTGGACCAACCAGAGCATGACACGTGTCGCGTCGCGATGCGAAAATATTGTCGCGTCGCGACGCGCCCAGCCTACCGAGGCCTACAAATTTAGCTCGAGATTTCAGTTTTAGACGTACCTTCCTCTCTGTAATCCTCTGAATAAATAACAAGTTTGTATCTAGTTTTCTTTTAATTTCAGTTTTGTAATTAATTTTTATTTATTTTCTGTAATAGTAATTTACTTTCTTAACTTTTTCAGTTTTTACTATTCAGGTATGATGAGGTAACTTCCCTATGCTATGGTGAAAGGTAAATATTTTACTATTACTATTTACATTAATCTCCCTTAATTATAATATATTCACTAATTAAAATTTGACTTAATAATGATACCGCTATATTGGTCGGTTGGTAATTTATTATAAACTGGTTTTAACCTGACTAAGCTTGGATACCGCCTAGATGGTCGGTTGGTAATTTACCGCCTATATGGCTGGTTTATGGACAAATATTGATACCGCCTTTATGGCAGGTCGGACTTAATTTGACTTAATCAGGTTACCGCCTATTTAGCTGGTTGGTAATGTTATCACAAGTTAATGTATTATATTAAAGGAGATATATAAAGTAGTAGTGGTAAAAGTGGATCTTTTAACCCTAGCATTTTATTTTATTGTAATTTTACTTTTCAGTATTTACTTTATCGAATTTACTTTTCAGTATTTTACTTTTTGTCTTTTATTTTACTAGCCCTAGTTATGTGTCTTAACTAAGTTAGTTATCTAGGGTTGTGATGAATTCTAATATCACCGGTTTATAGGGGGTTAGATTTTGGTTTGGGTAATATAAAGGTTTATTTATCGAGCCTTAGTCTTAATGCTTTCTATTAATTGGCCATTAATAAGATTAATATGGTAAACTTAAAATGAACTTGGAAAATGTATTTTAGGTTTAAGTCCCTAGACTCAATAGCCCACGATCTTCCTTAAGGGTAGATAACCCTTTTATAGATTTCCTTACAGGATATGAATATACCTGTCGGACGGGGGTAGCCTTAATTGGAGCTTAATCTTAATGAATTCAGATAACTTATTAACATTGGAATATGATTAATTAGGTTACACTAGGTATTTTTAATTGATCATCAGAATAGACTTTTGCATAATTTCGTGTTCCAGGTTAATAAACCAATATATCACCTAAACATAAGATAACCACTTCATCTTTAAATAATATTGGAATGATTCACAACCCTGGATAGTTTTTATAAATTTAAATTTTCTTTAATCTACTTTCACGTCACGTTTTATTTACTTGTTTTCATTTTAAAGTCATCAACAATCAATTTGTTAGACAATTGTAATCATTTGGCCTCATAAAATTAATAGAATAAGTATTAAGTCCTCGTGGGATCGATACTTTTTAAACTACTTAAACGATACGTGCGCTCGCATTATACGCGTGTGAAAACACCAGTCATGAACCATAGTTATGTGTCCTATAGAAGCTACCCCCCTGCTTGTGTTTGGGCCCATTATCATTTGGATCCATTTGGACTACTCGTCATAGGATACAAACTTGTTGGGCCACAAAAACTGGGACGAGTTTGCATCTTATGATAATTGGGCCAAAATTTTTCTAAATGATAATAGACCACCTTGTGTTTGGGCCTCATATCATTTGAAGTCATTTAGCCACCTTATCGCAAAAGTGTAAACATGTTGGGCCTTTTCAACTGGGACAAGTTTAAACCTCGCGATAATCTGATAGAACGCTTTAAAATGATAACAGGCCAACTTATATGAAAACCTTGATGGGCTTAGAAGGTCCAACCATGATCCGAATATGCCAGATGCATGAGTCCAATATCCGCACTGGCTTTCATCTAGGAAGGATACGCCTTGTTATGGTATATTTGTATACTTTTGGATATCTCCAAGTCCATCCCCGCCCCGCCACAACTGATTACCGAGGGCCCAATTCGTCATTTCTAGACAATGGCACGATCCCCCATAATAGGCTTAGTAAATATTGTAAATGGGCGGTCTTTGTCTTTTGCTGATGAATAGGGACTGAGGTAGCCAAGGTTCGCTCCTAAAGCGTAGGAGAGAACGATTTTGTGTACCCCACATTGGTGCATAAAATTAAATCCAATTCAATTTGTATTTAATACTAATTCGCTATTTAATTCCAAATTAAATACTACACTTTATTTAATAAACCTTTTACGACTTAAATTCCAAATTTAATCGTTACGGGTCTCAAAGCCCGATTAACATCTAACGTTAATTTAATTAAAGTCCAATGGGCTTTTAATTAATTTCTTAAGGCGTGGACTTTTGGTCAACTCGGGTCGTACCCAATAACAAAAGTCCAATCCGGGAGTTACCCCATAAGCCCATAAATCAATTTTGGCCCATTAGGCCCAATTAAACTTTAAAGGTCCATTAGTCGCATTTGGGCTTTATGGAAGCGGTTTTGGGCCCAATTGGATCCAACCAATTTTGCCTAAACCTATCTTGGTACAACCAAGCCCAATAAGCCCAATAACAACACAACAAGTGCAAATCAAATTTAAGGCCCAAATAATTAAATTCCAAAAATCCAATTTCCCAATTTAATTACCCAAAGTGTATAACACAATTAATCACCCAAATCAATATTTCCAAAACATTAATTTATACAATTAATCATGCTCAATTACAACAAAACATGTCCAACACATTTTATCAAAAAATCAAACCCAAATCATGCTCAAAGTCTCGGCCAAAGTAGGGTTTTTCAAATCGATTCCGAATTCAATCCAATTAAATCCTAAATCAATATTCCCAACATGATTCCAACTCATCCAATGATTAAAATCAAAAAATCCAAGACATCAAAATAGGGCATCACATTCTGCCAACACCAAAATTTGGGGAAAAAATGATCCAATCACAATTTCTTCAAATTGATCCAATCAATCATCCACAAAACATCAATTAAGCATATTCAATCATCCAATTTCATTATTCATGCTCAAAATCAATTTTACCCAAATTTTATCCCTAAGTCATGTTTCATGCTTTTCCTTGCTCTGATACCATTGTTGGAGTTTGCTAAGGTCCCAAGATCAATAAACAAGCATGAAACATAAGTGCGAATACAACGAGGGAGTTGCTGAATACTCACATCGATCGGTTGAGCCACGCGCGAGGGAACAAAAATTCCATTTTATGCTCATTGTGCATTCGGCAGTGAGCTTCTGGACTGCACATTTTCGGCCATCAAACTTCAACAATCCAAGCTCCAAGCTTCGTCAAATGATTCCTGGCTCATGGGTGAACTTCCCTATCACCTTCGCATGTCTCTCGGAGTGCTAGCTCTCTTGATTTTTGCCACAAAAATCCACACTTTGGCTTCCCTAGCTCACAGCAGTGAGGAAACCAGAGGAGAGAAAATGAAGCCCCTTGGGCGTGTGTGAAGAGAGAAGAAAGAGAAGAGTGTGTTGTGTTGGTTACAAAAAAATGGTAATAGATATTCCAAAAAATCAAATACCAAACTTTTTGCCTCCAAAAATCAAAGCCATTAAAGGCTTCAACCACTCCCATCATTCCATCAATCAATGAATAGTGACTGGCGTCAATCACTCAAAGTGAAAAACATATATCACTTGATTGACGAATGATGTGACGCTAGATGCGACTAGCAATTCGACGCTTGATTTGACTTGCGTGCCACACTCAAATTCAAAATGCGAATGCGCTCGCAAACAATCCCGGGCTCGGGTTCGCTAATTCCAAATTAACGAATTTTCTGTTGCGACGCAATTAAATGATTATGCATAGCGAAATCACTATTCACGTCGATAACGAATTAATTCTAAATTAACTCGTTCGCCCGAATTAAAATCTAATTTTAATTCCGCGTCGAAATCTAATTTCGTTTAATATATCGAATATATTAATTAATCGATTAATTCCAAATTAATCATTTTCTCTCTTTAAATAATATTTTATCCCAGATAAAATATCTCCGCAATTAATCCTAGATTAATTTTCTCTCTCATCTAATTAATCCATGATTAATTAAAAGTGCGAGTCATACGTCATCGGTGAATCTTCGGGAAGCGACCCATGAGATCCCCGGATATGTTGGCAGTAAATTCGGTCATCGGACTATCCGAACACGTAAGTACCTCGTATTACGTTTATACCGATTTAAAAGACAAGGTTGGCTTCTTGCAAAGCGCCATGCCTTCCCAATTCTCCAGAAATATCCTTACAGGAATAAGGATCTATATCAGACGTAATATACGTAGTATTGCGTATTTCGATCCAGTATCGGATGATCACATGCAAGGCCTGGGGCTGGTACAGTGTCTGCCCCGTACGAAGCATATATCGGATTATGAGCAACTAGTCTCTTTAATATAGGATAATCATGACCTAGTCATATTATCCTGACGGTTGCAACCTTTTTAGAGAACCAGTTCTGTATCCCTACACGATCATCATCTCCATATGACTGGAGTGATACTTCTGTCTTGACATCACACCCAACACACTACGATTCTCGATATACCCAGAAGAGGCGTACACAGAAACCGGTTAAAGCCTTGGATGACCAAAACCAAAGTATATTGATTGTCGTAAGTATTAGCGGTGCAAGTATCAGGTTTTGACCAAATACACCTACCCTGATTTCGGACTTCCATAGACACATAGTTATACTACCAATGGAATTTCGAGGGGGTCTATCCAGAGCGAAGCTGTTTCCCATACCATCGGCAAAAACACAACCTCCTATTACACTTGCATGAGTATCTTATACCCAAACATATGAGAACTATGCCATTGTGCCCTCACAATGCGCACAAGTGTAATACTAGTATTTTATGTATTTATCGATGTCCAATCTCAATAATACTCTGACTATGGATATTTAATGATTTATCCTTCATGGACTGATATTGTCTTATATCATTCTCAATCCAGGAACAAATCATAGGGACCTCCTATCATTTATACATTTAGGTGATCTAATCACAAATGATAAGAGTGCAATCTCAATTGTCACATAGTCAATTTGTACAACAACACCGCGATCTGTACAAATAGTGACGCTATTGGTCATAATTGTCCAACAGTCGCCACCCGGTGTGAACCGGGAAAATGATTTAATTTGCACTCACCCCTCGCAAGGGAAGTCCTCAAACCATTGGGTTCGGAATGGTCCCTTACTTATGCCACTTGTGATGAAATGATTTGTGCAATAATCTAACCAAGTCTACGCAACAATAATCTACATCTCAGTTCGCATACAACCTATATCTAAGTTTGCATATAACCTTTATCTAAGTTTGCATGTATAAAAGTAAATCGACATAATGATAGGCACACAATTTCATAAACATGTTAAATTGATAAATGCAGAAATATAAATCAGCAATAAATGTAAATTAAATGAGAAATAAAAGACTAATAATGAGAAATAAATGCGGAATAATAAACATGTGACCAAAGAACTTGGCCGTTTTCAATGTAGGACTTCTCATGCCCGGTTGGACGTATTCCACGTCCAACCAAGCATTTCGGTTCCAGGATGACAAAATAAAATATAAAAATGGTGCTCTCAGGTCTTACCTTTTAAGTCGCCTCTTGGAAGTGCGTTACATGGCCGTCGGAAGGGTTAATGCTCCGCAACTCCTCCGATTCACTGGTTCAATGTTTTCCTTTGTTGTCTCGCTGTTTCACTGTTTGGGCTGCTGTTTTCACTCCGTTTTACTGCTGTTTGTGTTGTATTTTATGGTCACTATTTTTTGGTAATTAAGGGACTATTTTGTGGGTTATTTGGATTGGTTTGGGGGCAGTTTTTGGGGGTTGTTCTGGGCAGTTTATGCGTGGACTTTTGTGCGTTTAATTGAAGGGCTTCAAGGGGCAGTTCACATTGAGTCGTTGGCTAGTTAGGGGCAGTGTGGCGTGATGAAGGTAGTATGTGTAGTGGAGTGTGAAGAGCTGATGAAGTTATGTGGCTATGTGGCGTTATGAAGGCAGTGCACTTGGTGCGTGAAGGGCTGATGAAGTTATGTGGCTATGTGGCGTGAGTGGGGATGGGGAGCAGGTGGCGTATTGTGAGGCAGTGAAGTGCGTGAGTTGAGGTTAATGGCGTGAAGGGGTGGAGTTGTTATGTGAGCTGAGGCAGTGGGGCTGTGAGTGAGTTGAGGCAAATGGCGTGAAGGTGTGGGCGTGCAGTGCTAGGATATTTGTTCGTGAACAAAAGCAAGGCAGAGGGTATTTGCGTGAAGGTGTGCTAGGCTATTTGCTTGGTGTTTTTGTGAGGATCCACTAGGGGTTTAATGTGTTGGTGAATGGTTTTTTTTTTATAGGCAAAGGGTTGGGTTTTACCTTGTTTGAATAGGGAAAGGATTTGTGCATTAATGGGAGATATTTTAATTAGTATTTGATAAGGAAAAATCTTTTAATTATGGAGGTGATTTGATTTAATTTGATTTATTCTCTTTTAGTTAGGGATATGATTTGGTTTAATTAGGCAAGGGATCCATGTGATTTATTTAATTTAGGAAGGGGATTTGGCTTGATTTATGCATGTGTTTAATGTGTGTTTTGTTATTTAATAAGGTGTATTTGGCGTGTGGCTTAAGTTTTTGGGCGTGTGGCCTTGGTCCATTTAGTGGGCTTGGTGTGTTTGAATTGATGATGTGTGGGCTTGGTGTGTGCCTTAAAACGGAGGTCCAACATGCGAACCCGAAGCTAATCCAGCGAATTAAATCTAACAATGTGTCAATTCTTGACTATTTCCTTCCGACGTCCGTTTCACGCGGTTTCCACAATTAAAGATGTAGTGTCTCCATACGAGACTCATCATCGGGACATATATGCAAAAATGCAGTGCCTACAGTCGCCCCCACTTTGATGGGACTTGTGCAGTGTGTGACAATGACAATCCTATCAAAGTTATGCAATGTTTTTTTACTTACCTGGCTCGCCAGCTGCCACTTGACTTGCCTATTGCATTGAGTTGAGTTGATTTTGTTGCACCATTCACGGCGTGCTAAACCCCATACCCAAGGTTTCGCGGTTGCGTCTCCATACCTAGAGTGTCACAGAGTTGATTTTGTTGGGCCATACCCGGCGTGCTAAACCCCATACCCGAGGTGTCGCAGTTGCGTCTCCATACCTAGAGTGTCGCATATTTGATTTTGTTGTGCCTTACCCGGTGTGCTAAACCTCATACCTGATGTGTCGCGGTTGCGTCTCCATACCCACAGTGTCGTAGTAGTGTCTCCATACCCAGAGTGTCGTACCTGGCATGCTAAACCCCATACCTGAGGTGTCACGGTTTTGTCTCCATAACTAGAGTGTCACAGTGATATCTCCATACCCGGAGTGTCATACCTGGCATGCTAAACCCCATACCCGAGGAGTCACTATAATATCTTCATACCCGGAGTGCCATACCCGGTATGCTAAACCATATACCTGAGGCGTCGCTGTAATATCTCCATACCCGGAGTGCCATAACCGATATGTTCATTCTCGAACTATGCTCCATTCTCGGAGTGCCATTCTCGGCTTGTTCATTCTTGAACTGTGGTCCATTCTCGGAGTGCCATTGCTCCATTCTCGGAGTGTCATTCTCGGCTTGTTCATTCTCGAACTGTGCTCCATTATCGGAGTGCCATTCCCGGCTTGTTCATTCTCGAACTATGCTCCATTCTCGGAGTACCATTCCCGGCTTGTTCATTCTTGAAATGTGCTCCATTCTCGAAGTGCCATTCTCGGCTTTCTGATGAAGTGTGGGCCTCAATCCTGGGACTCATCCCCAAAATTGATACTAATGTGGGCCCTGACCCTGGGACGTATCCCCAAAACTGACACTGATGATGTGTGGGCCTCAACCCTGAACTGATACTGATGTGGGAATCGCCCCCAAACTGATACTGACGTGCGCCTCAACCCTGGGACTCATCCCCAAGCTGATACTAATGTGGGCCTCGACCCATGCTTCATCCTCAAACTGATACTGATGTGGGCCTCGCCCCCAGACTGACACTGATGTTGGCCTCGCCCCGATACTGATATTAATATGGGCCTCGCCCCAGACTGATACTGATGTGGGCCACGACCTTGGGATTCATTCCAAAACTCTAACGATGTGGGCCTCGACTCTGGGATTCATTCCCGGATTCATTCCAAAACTCTGACGACGTGGGCCTCGACCCTAGGATTCATTCCCGGATTCATTCCAAAACTCTGATGATGTGGGCCTCGACCCTGGGATTCATTCCAAAACTCTGACGATGTGGGCTTCGACCCTGGGATTCATTCCCGAATTCATTCCAAAACTCTAACGATGTGGGCCTCGACCCTGGGATTCATTCCCGGATTCACTCCAAAACTCTAAGGACGTGGGCCTCGACTCTGGGATTCATTCCCGGATTCATTCCAAAACTCTGACGATGTGGGCCTCGACCCTTGGATTCATTCCTGGATTCATTCCAAAACTCTGACGATGTGGGCCTCGACCATGGGATTCATTCCAAAACTCTAATAGTGTGGGCCTCGACCCTGGGATTCATTTCCGGATTCATTCTAAAACACTGACTATGTGGGCCTCGACCCAGGGTCGAGGCCCACATCGTCAGAGTTTTAGAATGAATGTAAGAATCCCGGCTTGTTCATTCTCGAACCGTGCTCCATTCTCGTAGTGCCATTCCCGGCTTGTTCATTCTTGAACTGTGGTCCATTCTCGGAGTGTCATTCCCGGCTTGTTCATTCTCGAACTGTGCTCCATTCTCGGAGTGCCATTCCCGACTTGTTCATTCTCGAACTGTGCTCCATTCTCGGAGTACCATTCCCGGCTTGTTCATTCTTGAAATGTGCTCCATTCTCGAAGTGCCATTCTCGGCTTTCTGATGATGTGTGGGCCTCAATCCTGGGACTCATCCCCAAAATTGATACTAATGTGGGCCCCGACCCTGGGACGTATCCCCAAAACTGACACTGATGATGTGTGGGCCTCAACCCTGAACTGATACGAATGTGGGCATCGCCCCCAAACTGATACTGACGTGCGCCTCAACCCTAGGACTCATCCCCAAGCTGATACTGATGTGGGCCTCGACCCATGCTTCATCCTCAAACTGATACTGATGTGGGCCTCCCCCCGATACTGATATTGATATGGGCCTCGCCCCAGACTGATACTGATGTGGGCCTCGACCTTGGGATTCATTCTCGTATTCATTCCAAAACTCTGACGATGTGGGCCTCGACTCTGGGATTCATTCCCGGATTCATTCCAAAACTCTGACGACGTGGGCCTCGACCCTGGGATTCATTCACGGATTCATTCCAAAACTCTGATGATGTGGGCCTCGACCCTGGGATTCATTCCAAAACTCCGACGATGTGGGCTTCGACCCTGGGATTCATTCCCGAATTCATTCCAAAACTCTAACGATGTGGGCCTCGACCCTGGGATTCATTCCCGGATTCATTCCAAAACTCTGACGACAGGGGCCTCGACTCTGGGATTCATTCCCGGATTCATTCCAAAACTCTGACAATGTGGGCCTCGACCCTTGGATTCATTCCCGGATTCATTCCAAAACTCTGACGATGTGGGCCTCGACCATGGGATTCATTCCAAAACTCTGATAGTGTGGGCCTCGACCCTGGGATTCATTTCCGGATTCATTACAAAACTCTGACGATGTGGTCTTCGACCCTAGGATTCATTTTTATATTCATTCTAAAACTCTGACGATGTGGGCCTCGACCCTGGGATTCATTCCCCAAACTGTTGATAGTGTGGGCCTCGGCCCTGGGATTCATTCCCGAACCTGATGATGCTATGTTGCTGTTTCTGGTTGGCTTGCATTTGCCGCTTTCTCATTTTCTTTAAAACCTGTGAAGAAAAACAAGACAAAAATTGTGTGTATATGATGTGTATGTATGCATGCATGAATGTGTTTCCTATTATGATGGGTTAGGTCTTCCTTGTGCTCTTCGGTGCTTCTTGGCTACAAAAGTCTTTGGTCGCCACCTAGGTCTGCTTGCAATTTCCTTCTGCCAGTTCTCTTCTGGTGATTGGTTGGTTCTCTTTTGTCTCATGGCTCAAGATCTTTTTGTTTCCCTTATTTGCGAGGTGGTAGACTAGTCGCCCCCAGTTTTGATTTAGCTTTCTACTCTTCACTGCTTGTAATAGGTCAAGGTGAACCACGTGACGTGGCATTCCATATCATCATACTATATCACATGCTACGAAATAGTCCCAATAGTTACACATATTATTGCCCTCAAGGAATGCTCAGTAATGAAACCATAGAACCTTCAAAACATTCAACGCAACTCAAATCCAAGTATTTGAATAAATGATCTAAGCCTGACTCAAAGTGTGTGTGTGCAAAAGTTCTTTCACAGCTTGATCCTTAAGTAAGCCAACTCAATGATTTCGTCAAAAAAATTGGGATCGATGGGTCAAACCAACCTACATGTCTCAATTATGCCTGCAGTTGCTTTTCTGTGCTCAATGTGGTATGGTTTTCTTTCTCTTTTGTCTCTTTTTTTTTCTTTTCATTTTGAACTTTTTTTTTTCTTTTTTTCTCTTTTTTTCAACACACCTATCCTTTAAGGTAGCATTTCTCCTCATGGTGCTCATAATACTCGCCCATGGGTAGCTTCACGCTTATCGGTTATAGGTGGTTCAATTCTTTTCTTTAGTGACTTTACTTTTACTTTCAACCATTCCACACATCATAACACAAGCAAATTAGGATAGATATTTAGGCGAACGGTCATTCACCGACCTACAATTTCTTCAACTAGTCACTTTGCTAACTACTCAGGTTTTCACTGCTAAGAACCTATAGTGAAGTGCTTACGAGTCTAACATTGATCAATCACTCAAAGTATCAGATAAAATCACATCAAGAGTTTATCGTTTCTAGGATTTCACCCTAAAGCAATCAATTTCATCATTGGACTTATGCCTAACTATTATGGACTAAAAAACAAACAATTTTTTTTCTTTTTTTTTCTTTTTGTCTCTTTTTTCTTTTTGTCTCTTTTTTTTCGGGCCCACCATGGTCTTTCTATCCTTGACGTAAAATTTTCTGTTTCTCGGCTTCATTTTCTTGATATCCATGTTTGCTAAACTTTTCTTGACAAATCTTTTTTTTCTAACCCAACAGATATCTATGATGGCTTTTAAGACACAGGGTTAAAATAATGTGTGTATGCGTGAGATGCGTGAAATGCGTGCGATGCTTGAGATATAATATGTATAGGTTATCAACAGCATAAAGGGGCAATTTCTATGGGATATATGACTATGGTTCATATGCGGGTTTATAGAAGTATAGACAAAGGCTCTCGCTGACGAAGGATTGCCCAAAACTAGGACTCCCCACTCAAGGGTTCGAGCGACCAAGTGAGCACACCTTTTTTATACCTTAAGGTATGTGCCAACGAGTTATGGTGTGTGACTAATTGTCAAATGGATTTCCTATTGTAGATTCCCCAGAGGGAAGGTGGAGCGAACTCTCTTAAATACCCAAGCCTCTTAGGCTCTTATCGCCTTGGTGACAGGAATAAATAACAAGTCCTCCAAATGAGTCTGTCACAGTGAGCTACGGGTAAATGATTATCTAGGTGCCTTCACAGCTTTTCCTTGTAGAAAGGTAGTGAATGAAGGAAGACACCAAACCATTACCAAGCTCTAATAATGCCTTTGATTAAACCCTTTTCAACCCACGGTAGACACGATTAACTAAAGCACAAATCACAAACATTACAAGACATTATTTCGGGGCCGATTCTCTATCCCCAGTGGAGTCACCAGACTGTAGACAACAGAAATCAGCGACGCTGTTCTAGGCTCGTGGCCTAGTTGGGAGTACGGAATAGCCTGCAGGGGAACTAAACCAGAGAAATAACATGGAGTCACCACCCGGTGTGAACCGGGAAAATGATTTAAGGTCGCACTCACCACTCGCAAGGGAAGACCTCAAACCGTTGTGTTCGGAATGGTCCCTTACTTATGCCACTTGTGATGAAATGATTTGTGCAATAATCTAACCAAAACTACGCAACAATAATCTACATCTGAGTTCGCATACAACCTATATCTAAGTTTGCATATATCCTATATCTAAGTTTGCATGCATAAAAGTAAATCGACATAATGGTAGGCACACAATTTCATAAACATGTTAAATTGATAAATGCGGAAATATAAAGCAATAATAAACGTAAATTAAATGCGAAATAAAAGACTAATAATGCAAAATAAATGCGGAATAATAAACATGTGACCAAAGAACTTGGCTGTTTTCAATGTAGGACTTCGCATGCCCGGTTGGACGTATTCCACGTCCAACCAAGCATGACGGTTCCAGGACGACAAAATAAAATATAACAAATGGTACCCTCAGGTCTTACCTTTTAAGTCGCCTCTTGGAAGTGCGTTTCGCGGCCGTCGGAAAGGTTAATGCTCCGCAACTCCTCCGGTTCACTGGTTCAATGTTTTCCTTCGTCGCCTCGTTGTTTCGCTGTTTGGGCTGCTGTTTTCACTCCGTTTCGCTGTTGTTTGTGTTGTATTTTTTGGTCATTGTTTTTTGGTAATTGTGGGACTGTTTTGTGGGTTATTTGGATTGTTTTGGGGGCAGTTTTTGGGGGTTGTTCTGGGCAGTTTATGCGTGGACTTTTGGGCATTTTATTGAAGGGCTTCAAGGGGCAGTTCACGTTGAGTCGTTGGCTGGTTAGGGACAGTGTGGCGTGATGAAGGAAGTACGTGTAGTGGAGTGTGAATGGCTAATGAAGTTATGTGGCTATGTGGCGTGATGAAGGCAGTGCAATTGGTGTGTGAAGGGCTGATGAAGTTATGTGGCTATGTGGCATCAGTGGGGATGGGGAGCAGGTGGCGTGTTTTGAGGAAGTGAAGTGGGTGACCTGTGCGTGAGTTAAGGCTAATGGCGTGAATGGGTGGGGTTGTTACGTGAGCTGAGGTCGTGGGGTTGTGCGTGAGTTGAGGCTAATGGCGTGAAGGTGTGGGCGTGCAGTGCTAGGGTATTTTTGCTTGAACAAAAGCAAGGCAGAGGGTATTTGCGTGAAGGTGTGCTAGGCTATTTGCATGGTTTTTTTGTGAGGATCCACTAGGGGTTTAATGTGTTGGTGAAGGTTTTTTTTATAGGCAAATGTTTGGGGTTTACCTTGTTTGAATAGGGAAAGGATTTGTGCATTAATGAGAGATATTTTTAATTAGTAATTGATAAGGAAAAATCTTTTAATTAGGGAGGTGATTTGATTTAATTTGATTTATTCTCTTTTAGTTAGGGATATGATTTAGTTTAATTAGGCAAGGGATCCATGGGATTTATTTAATTTTGGAAGGGGATTTGGCTTGATTTATGCATGTGTTTAATGTGTGTTTTGTTATTTAGGAAGATGTATTGGGCGTGTGGCTTAAGTCTTTGGGCGTGTGGGCTTGGTCCATTTAGTGGGCTTGGTGTGTTTGAATTGATGATGTGTGGGCTTGGTTTGTGTCTTAAAACGGAGGTCCAACAAGCGAACCTGAAGCTAATCCAGGGAATTAAATCCAATAATGTGTCAATTCTTGACTATTTCCTTCCGACGTCCGTTTCCCGCGGCTTCCACAATTAAAGAGGTAGTGTCTCCACACGAGACTCATCATCGGGACTTATATTCAAAAATGTAGTGCCTACAAATACGGAACTGGTAATCTTAAGTACTGCAGTCATCGGGATAATATGAATAGGTCATGATTATCCGATTATAGAGACTAGTTAACAGTGATCTGATATATGGTTCGTACGGGGCAGACACAATTCCAGCCACGGGCCTTGCATGTGACATCCGATACTGGAACATAATAAGCAATACATTGTATACTACGCCTGATAAAGATTATATATTCTTTTAAAGAATATTTCTGGAGAATTGGGTATGCACGGTGCTTTGCTAGAAGCCAACCATGTCTTGTAAATCGATAAGAACGTAGTACCGGGTACGCACGTGTTCGGATAGTCCGATGACCATATTTACTGCCAACATATCCAGGGATCTATTGGGTCGGTTCCCGAAGATTCACCGATGAGATTTGACTCGAACAAAATTAATCTGGGATTAATTATGAGAGAGAAAATTAATCTGGGATTAATTACGGCAATAATTAATCTGGGAATTAATTAACGAGAAAGAATTAATCTGGGATTAATTGCGTCGAGAATTTATCTGGGATTAAATTCGTCGAGAAGAGCTAACGCGATTAATTTGGAATAATCGGTAAAATAAATTTAATAGTTAAATTGGATTTTTCTATTTAATTTATTTATTAGGGCTAAAATAATATATTGGATATATAAATTGAAATCGGATTTCAATACGGAATTAACATTGGATTTTAATTCAAGTGAATGAATTAATTTGGAATTAATTCGTAGGCGAGTTCCGTAATATTTTTGTGGGGCATTATTATTTAATTAAATTGGATTTAATTATGTCACGATGGAAAATTCATTTAATCGGATTAAACGAATCCGAGCCCGAAGTGTGTTGAGCAAGCCCACTTGAATTTTGAATTTAAAGTGGGACCCACTTTGCTTACATCATTAGTCACCTTTGGTGATAGAAATGGTTGATGGGTTTTGTTGGAAACTTTGCTTTTTGGAAAAGCATTTACCAAATTTTGGATTTGTTTTTTGACAATTGATTTTAGAAATAAAAAAGAAAACAAAACAAAACTCCATCTTCTCTCCCAACATGTTATGGCGGAAACTTCAAGCTCTCTTCATGGATTTTTGTTGCAAAATTTCTACTTGCTAGCACATTAATGAGTCAAAATGAGGTGATAGGGAAACTTATCCTCGAGTTTGGAATTCAACTTGAAGGTTTGGAGCTTCCATTACATCCTTGAAATATTTTGAATCTATACCAATCTTTGTGAGTATTTTCGCAACTCCTATTTTATTCACACACGAATTGTTAGGGATATGCCCTATACCCAACTTGTGGATGGGCTATATGTACATGTATTTGTAATATTTTCATTAATTAATAAAATGACAATCTTTATTATAGATGTCTTCCATAACTTATATGAATCATCAACAGTGTAATAAAGCCCTTGGAGTAATAAGACGACGACTTCCACGCCTTATGAGAATCATTACTCTTAAATGTTCCTAGTCATAGATTTGTGAATAATCTGGGCGTTCACAAAGTGGAGAGACTAGAATGATGATATGATCCTCCCTTAAGTGCGGTAGTCGATCTCATAGGCTACTAGAGAAGATCCGTCCTCTTGGTGTATCACATGGATGCAAGAGTTGCTCGTGTCCATCGAACTGACCGCTGAACGTTTTCATATGGAGTTTTTATCCCAACTGTTTGTGAGAACTTTCATGTATCGATTATATGACTAGTCCTTAGACTTGAGGTCTTTACAATCTAATGTGTGGATCAAATAACTGGACATTCTCCTTCCCCGGTTCAAAAGATTTGGTCATAAGGGTATGATTGGGTCATTTGTTGAAACACATGAAGTTTGTAATGATACAACAGACAATCGCCACTCTCTCAGATAATATTTTCTTATAAGAGTAGTATTCCAATTCGCGGGTTGATATGTGTGATCAGTGCTTGAGACTGTGGCCACAGCGGAAGAATAAAGTGAGATTCTTAGGTTAGCACGATTCATGACACTATCAACATCATACCTTTGACCATATGGGTAGACATTTTCTGTACCCTAGGTCAATAAGTGGGGATACAGTGAGGCGAGGGATCGTATCATATGTAAATCGCATACATAATGGGTATATATATATTTTCCTTCTCATTTGGGGGCCTTTACATGTTGCTAGATGTCAACCTTGGTCATTGAAATCGAACGACCATCTGATCAGAAGAAAATTTATGTTCGATTAAATTATCACGATTCATTTCATGTCCAACTTGAGGGGAACCCAAAAGGTCACACACAACAAAGTCAAAATCAATGGTTAACAGTGCACAATACAAATATAACAGCATATATGATTGCTGTAGGAATTGTTCATAAATGGTTCAATTTGTTTAATTATTGAACAGATCATTTATGAGGTTCCATAGTGGCTTAGGGATTGGTTAATGAAGATAGGGGCACTTTGGGAATTCGAATAAAAAAATTACTATTCATATGAATAGTAAAATTAATTTTTTTTGTTATTTGTTTTGAATTCCAATTCGGCACAAACTCTTAATAGGGTTTTATAATCTCATTAAACCACTAAATTAAGATCCAATGGCTAATATTAAATTAGCTTTTATCCCACATCTGATTCTTAATTAATTTTGTTGTCTTTGGGCACTATATAAACCCAAAGAATTTTTCACAAATTTTTACATAAAACCTTTCATATCTTGGGTTTATATAAGTGAGCAACTCTAAAGTTTAAGAGTAAGCCACTGATTTTTAGGATCCTTAAGTCTAATTGACTAGAGGAACCTCGAGTTAAAAGTTTTGAGGTATTTGCCTAGGCTAGCACCGAGGGCAAAATACCCGTGCACTCAAGGCGTAGTCTTGTCGTTGAGTTTTTGCTTTGGTGTGTGCATCTTTGGAGGCCACACACTTGGGTGGCTCTTTGGAACTTGGAAGAGCTTGCTGAGTTCGAGAAAAGCTTGTAGATTGGAGGGAGGACTGGAGTAGTCTTCGGTTCAAGTAAGTCTTTTTCATTCTTTATTTTAATTAGAGTTCTTATGATCGTTAGCATGTTTAGGTTTATGTTCTTTGCATGTTTTATGAGTTTTATGCTTAGAATATATAGTAACATGCATAGGCTTATATAATAATCAAAACAAATGGGTCTTGGGTAAAGGCAAAGCAGCATAATAATTTTTATTTTCCGCTGCGCACTCACGGTTGCTTCCCAACAGTGGTATCAGCGCGCGGTGTTTGTTTTGATTAGTTCTCACTCATTTGAACTCAAAATTGGGTGTTTAAAATCTCGTTGGAACGCTAACACCCTGAAATTAATTTTAGGCATATGTTTTTCATGAATTGGTTAAGATTTGAATTGTGAAATTGCATTTAAAGTTCACGCGTCTGTAGAGAAACGTGAATAGTAAATTTATTTGAATAAAATAAAATGCAATATCATAATTAAATATTAATCAAAGTTATTTAATGCCTAAAATAATTCCAACATATTAAAACTCATATGCTTGATGATTCTTTGTATGATTAGAATTGGCATGATTATTTTAGTGTGCAAGCATCTAGAGACTTTCTAAGATATAGATAGTGTATTTCTTATCCCTTAGCTAAGTAATTATTCTGTGATGAACTTAGAGATTTATTACCTTTAAGGCTAATAAATATAAATCACTTGTTTATAATAAAAGACATTATAAAAGATACAAGTGGGTTGGGACCAAGGGGTTAATAAAACTTTCCAAACTAAAGTTAATTTAACCAAAGGTATTAATAGAGTTAGATAATGATTTGATGTCTTCCTTCACTCACTACTTTTTTATAGCCAAAAGGAAAAGCTGTTAAGACATCTAGATAATCATTTACTCAAGGCTGACGTTAAAGCATATTTAAAGTGTTGGACAAATTTGGAGGATCTATTGTTTATACTTGTCATCAAGGCAATAAGAGCCTAAGAGGTAAGGGTAATTAAGAGAGTTCGGTCCACCCTCCCTCTGGGGAATTTTCAATGGAGGAATCCATTTGACAGTTATTCACTTAAACTTGCTAAAATCCTCAATAATAATTTAAGTCTAAAATTTGCCTCCCATTGTAAAGTATAGACCCAAAGGGCTTAAACTGTATTGGCGGGACTAGGCTTTACCAGACTGACTAATACCAATTTGTCCCTAAATCATACTATTGACAATGGTTTGACTTTTATGAGTCATAAGATGTAGCGACCCTTAGGCGTGGTCTTATAACTTAGTGGCAAAGATTAGGTGTCCACAAGGACTAGCATAAGCTATGGCATGTTTGATTGCCCAACCCAATGATCAAGGAATTGTGATTTATATCATAAATTGGTTGGGAACCTAGCTAATTATCATATTTTATAACGACCGGCCCTAGTCAGAGTTATGAAATGATGATAATGGGATCCTTACCCACAAGAAATCCATCATATTGGGGTCGATGCGATTTGCTTAAAATTTTAAAACAATTGAGTGTGAGCAACTTCATAATATTAAAAGCTCATGTTATTATGAAACATTAATGAAAACATATTCCTAATTTTAACATTTTCTCTTAACAGGTGGGTTAAAATATTTCAAAAACATTCAAATGGCAAACAGAGTATCACTTCGTTCCATCCTTGATGAGCATAAGCTCAAAGGGGACAACTACAATGACTGGTTTAGAAACCTTAAAATTGTCTTACGACAAGAAAATATTTTATATGTTCTTGAAAGACCATTTCCCCTGAACCCGCAGAAGATGTTGACCAAGATACATTTGATGCTTGGAAGAAACTCGTCGATGATGATGAGCAAGCATTTTGCATAATGCTTTGCTCTATGTTGGACGAACATCAGAAAGCTCACGAAGATATGGATGCTCAAACCATCATCTTTCACTTGAAGGAGTTGTATGTAACTTCCGTGAGATTCCAAGTGTCTTGTGCCTTATTCCAAACAAGGTATAAGGAAGGATCTGTTAGTGGACATGTGCTTAAGATGATTGGCCACATTGAAAAATTGGCCAACCTTGGGTTGATCATGGATCATGAGATAGGTCACGATCTGATTCTTCAGTCCTTACCAAAAGAATTCTCTAACTTTATTATGCAGTTTCATCTATCTGATAAAGAAACAACTTTAGCATAATTGCACAATCTAATAAAGCAAGCAGAGAAGGACTTTAAACGGAGCATAAAACCTCCGTCATGCTTATGGGTACGGACCTGAAGCCACGAGGCCCAAATAAAAATAAGGCCAAAGCCAAGGCACCAGAATACCTAAAGCGCAATGGTAAGGTGGAGAAGATAAAAGGAAAGAGGAAATGTTTCTTTTGTGGAAAGAAGGGTCATTGGAAGAAAGACTGCAAATCCTTGAAAGCCAAGGAAGCTAGGGAAGCCCAAGAGGCCAAGAGGCCCAATGCTTCAGGTATGTTGTATATGATTGAACTATATTCTCACAACTCTGAACCTTCTACTTGGGTGCTTGACACCGGTTGTGGGACTCACTCGTGTAACAATGTGCAGGGCCTGAGAAACAGTAGGAGACTCTGTCATGGGGAGGTTGACTTACGCATGGGTAATGGAGCAAAACTGGCTGCATTGTGCGAGGGGACTTATTCATTAGTTTTGCCGAATGGTTTAGTTTTAGATTTAGAAGATTGTGTTTATGTACCTTGTGTTTAGCTCTAGGAAAATTTTGCAACAAAATTCCCCTTGTGTATTTGTAACTCACGGCAAAGTTGAAGAGAAGAGAGGGAGAATGCTTTTCACACCCAATGGTGAGAGAAGAGAAAAATGAGTGAAGTGTTTTTTATTTCAAAAATCAATGTAAAGTAATACCAAAATCCAAAGTTGATATATGTCACTTACACATCAATTTTAATAATGCTTGTGTAAGAAACAAGCTAACAAAAAAATCCCACCAACTTCTATCAACCAAAAGTTGATAAAGTTGACTAGGTGATATGACAAGTGGTGGGCCCCACTTGATTCAAAATCTGAGTGGGCCCGCAAACACATTCCGGGCCCATGTTTGTTAATTCTGAATTAACGAATTTTCCGTTGCGATGTAATTAAATCGAATTTAATTAAATAATTATGCCTAGCAAAATTACTATTAAAGTCGCTCGCGAATTAATTCTAAATTAATTCGTTAGCCCGAATTATAATCCAATTTTAATTCCATTATGAAATCTAATCTCATTTAATATACCGAATATATTATTTAATCGATTAATTCCAAATTAATCGTTCTCTCTCTATTAATTGAATTTTATCCCAGATAAATTGTCGTCGTAAATAATCCTAGATTAATTTTCTCTCTCTTCTAATTAATCCCAGATTAATTATGTTCGAGTCAACGTCATCGGTGAATCTTCGGGAAGCGACCCATGAGATCTCTAGATATGTTGGCAGTAAATCTGGTCGTCGGACTATCCGAACACGTACGTACCCAGTACCACATTTTTACCGATTTACAAGACATGGTTGGCTTCTGGAAAAGCACCGTGCCTACCCAATTCTCCAGAAATATTCTTTAAGGAATATATAATCTTTGTCAGGTGTTGTATACATAGTATTGTGTATTGCGATCCAGTATGTGATGTCACATGCAAGGCCTGGGGATGGAATAGTGTATGCCCCGTACAAAGCATATATCGGATCACAAGCAACTAGTCTCTATAATCGGATAATCATGACCTCGTAATATTATCATGATAGTTGCAACATAATAGAGAACCAGTTCTGTATCCCTGTGTGATCATCATCTCCATATGACGGAAGTGATACTTCCGTCTTGACATCACACCCAATACACTATGATTCTCAATAAACCCATAAGAGGCGTACACATAACCTATTAAAGTCCCGGACGACCAAAACCTAAGCGTATTGATTGTCGGAAGTATTAGCGAGGCAAGTCTCAGGTTAAGACCAAATACACCTACCCTGATGCGGATTCCCATAGACACTTAGTCATACTACCAATGGGATTATGCGGGGTCTATCCAGAGCGAAGCTGTTTCCGTACTATTGGCAAACACAACCTCCTGTCACATTTGCATAAGTATCCAATACTTAAATATATGAGAACTATGTTGTTACACTCATAACACGCATAAGTGCAATACTAGTCTATTCCACATTATCGATGTCCAGTCTCGATAACACTACGACTAGGGATATTTAATGATTAAACCTTCGTGGATTGATATTGTCTCATATCTTATAATCTGGAACTAATCATAAGGACTTTTATCATTTATATATATAAGTAATCTAATTACAAAATGATAAAATAGCAATTTCCATTGTCACATAGTTAATTTGTATAAAAAACCACAATGTCTTTTACAAATAGTGACGCTATGGGTCATAATTGTCCAACAATCTCCCATTTGGCCTATAGTCAGCCACTCAAGTATCTAACACCTGAACTATGCACATGTCGCTCAAACTTTTGCTATGGAATAGCTTTCATCAGCGGATCTGTAATGTTGTCATCTGATGCGACCTTCTCGATCTTCACATCGCCACGATGTTTGATCTCACGAATCAGATGGAAACGTCGAAGAACATGCTTGTATCGTTGATGAGACCGTGGTTCCTTAATTTGTGCTATAGCCCCATTATTGTCACAATACAATGGAACATGCACAACTGCTAACGGAACTACTCCTAATCCAATAAGGAATTTACGGATCCAAACTGCCTCTTTTGCTGCCTCAGCTGCAGCGATGTATTCTGCTTCTATTGTTGAATCGGTAACAGTCTCTTGCTTGGAAGATTTTTAGCTTACTACACCATTTTTCATACAAAATATGTACCCAGATCGCGACTTACAGTCGTTGTAGGCATTGCATTTTTGCATGTGAAACCCGATGATGAGTCTCATTTGGAGGCACTATCTTTTAAGTCGCGGAAGCCGCGGGAAACGGACGTCGGAAGGGAAGAGTCAAGAATTGAAGTTTTGTTGGATTTAGTTCACGTATTTAGCTTCAGGTTCGCATGTTGGACCTCCGTTTTAAAAAATTATGCTCAGCCCAAAAAACCCGCAAACCTTTTAATCTTGGCCTAAATCCACTCATTTAGCCAACACAACCCAAAACCAAAGCAAACCCCCTCTCCAAACTCTCACAATTCACGTCTCACACACCCACAACCACCTAGCACTCAACTCAGCCACCTTCACGTACTGCCTTCACACAACACCATCACCACACAAGTCACTCAAAAACCCTTGAGAGGGCTAACGCCCACTGCTCAACACCTGTTAGTGTTCCTAGAACATGCCAAGGATCTAATAAGCATGAAAACATGTTCATACATTCAAAATAAGTTGCGGAATTACTTACATTGAATGGATTTGAGCTTTTAAACATTTTGAGAAGAAGATCCAAGATCCAAGATACTTCCTTTGTTGATTCCAAGCTTTTGAAGTTGTTTCCCTATCACCTTAGTTGATTTCTCCAAGTGCTAGCTAACTTGATTTTGCCACAAAATCAAAGAGAGGGAATGATGAAACTCACGCCCATATGAGAGGATTTTAGGGTTTCCATTTTGTTCCAAGTGTTGTATTGTGTGAAGCATACACCAAAGAGAGAGAGAGAAGGTTTTTGGTAAAATCCCTTTTACCCTTTTCACCTAAACAAGGTGGTTGGGTAAATGGTTTTGCCAAAACCATTCCAAGGTGGTTGGAAAGTGGATGGTATGGCATAAATGCCAACCACTCTCCCAACTACCACATTTAAAGTGGGCCCCACATTTGAATTCAAAATTCAAATGTCTCTACGAACATTTACCGCGACTCGGATCTGTTTAATCCGATTAAATGAATTCTCATCGCTAAATAATTAAATATAGTTTAATTAAATAACGATGTCTCGCAAATATATTACGAATGTCGTCTACGAATTAATTCTAAATTAATTCGTTCGTTCATTTTAAAGTCCGACTTTAATTTCGTAATGAAATCCAATTCATATTAATATATCCGATATATTAATTTTAGCCCATACGAATAAATTAAATAGAAAAATCAAATTTAAATATTAAATTTATTCTACCGATTAATTCCAAATTAATCGCGTTCTCTCTCTTCCGAACACATTTAGTCCCAGATTAAATAATACCTCAATTAATCCCAGATTAATTTTCTCCATCTTAATTAATCCCAGATTAATTCTCTCTCTTAATTAATCCCAGATTAATTCTAATTTAAATCAACTGTCATCAGTGAATCTTTGGGAAGCGACCCAAGAGATCCATGGATTGTTGGCAGTAAATACGGTCATCGGATTATCCAAATACGTGCGTACCTCGTACCACGTGCTTACCGATTTACAAGACATGGTTGGCTTCTAGCAAAGCACCGTGCCTACCCAATTCTCCAGAAATATTCTTACTGGAATATATAATCTATGTCAGGCGTAGTATACGTAGTATTGCGTATTGCGATCCAGTATCAGATTGTCACGTGCTAGGCCTGGGGCTGGAATGTGTCTGCCCCATACGAAGCACATGTCGGATGTCTGGTAACTAGTCTCTATAATCAGATGAACATGACCTAGTCATATAATCCCGATGACTGCAGTATTTAAGAGCACTAGTTCCGTATCCTACGTGACATCATCTCCACTATGACTGGAGTGATACTTCCGTCTTGACATCACACCCAATACACTACGATTCTCAATATACCCAGCAGAGGCGTACACAGAACCGGTTAAAGCCCTGGACGACCAAAACTAAAGCATACTGATTGTCGCAAGTATTAGCGGTGTAAGTATCAGGTTAAGACCAAATACACCTACCCTGATTTCGGACTTCCATAGACACATAGTCATACTACCAATGGAATTCCGAGGGGTCTATCCAGAGCGAAGCTGTTTTCCGTACCATCGGTAAAACACAACCTTCTATTACACCTGCATGAGTATCCTATACCCAAATATATGAGAACTATGCCGTTATGATCTCACATAACACGCACAAGTGTAATACTAGTTTATTCTGCATTATGGATGTCCAGTCTCGATAATACTACGACTAGGGATATTTAATGATTAATCCTTCGTGGACTGATACTGTCTCATATCATCTCAATCCAGGAACTAATCATAAGGACCTCCTATCATTTATACATCTAGGTGATCTAATCACAAATGATAAGAGTGCAATCTCTTTGTCACATAGTTAATTTGTACAACAACACCATGATCTGTACAAATAGTGACGCTATGGGTCATAATTGTCCAACAATCTCCCACTTGGCCTATAGCCAGTCACTCGAGTGTCTTAAACCCAAACTATATACGGTTCGCTCAAACTGCTGAGGAAAGGCTTTCGTCAGCGGATTTGTATGATTATCGTCTGATGAATTTATTCGATCATCACATCGCCACGATGTATGATCCGAACGAATCAGATGAATAGTCGAAGTATATATCTGGATCGTTGATGAGACCATTAATTCTTTAGTATACACTGTGGCCTAGCACAGCTGCTAACAGAACTATATCTAATCTAATTAGATTTGTTAATGACCTAGATGGCTTCTATTGCTGCCTCAGCCGCAGCAATACCCCGTATTTGTTGTTTATTCGGTAACAGTATCTTACTTGGAAGATTTCCAGCTCACTGTTCCGTTATTCAAACTGTATTGTACCATTGTTTTTATCGGTTAGGAAACTTGCATCAGTGATCCCAGTCACTTCAAGTTCTCATTCTCCATATTTTAAGACATCATGCTTTGTTCTCTTAGATACTAAGTATGTTCTTAACATCAATCCAGTGACCATCACTAGGATTTGCCTGTTTGTGACTCCATATGCTCAAAGCGTATGAGACACCAGGTCACGTACATTTTCCAATGTACTAGTTCTCGGAGAGTTTTAACAACTTTTAAATCTATCCCAATAGATCTTTATTCCTAGAATAAAGGTTGTTTCTCCCAAGAATTCTACGGAGAATTTTCATGAAAGCCAATCTTTCACCGATTGTAATATGGGAATATCATTTCCAAGAAATGATATATTATCATTTCTTTAGGACATCTCCCACTAACCTCCTTATATACACAAGAATTATTTCTCGTTTTGAATTAAATCATAAACTATTATGATTACATCGAAACGATAATTCCAAGAACCTAATGTTTGCTTCAATCCAAACATGGATCGAATAACCTGCAAACCTTGTTTGCTAGTTTTGATACGATAAAACCGTCAGGATGTTGTAAACATCCTCCAAAAGGTTTCATTTTCAGGAAAGCGATTTTCCGGTTCAGCTGCCATATTTCATAAATGAAACATGCAGCATCAGCAAGCATTATCCAAATGGATTTAACGTGGCAACAGGTAAAAGATTTCGTTATAATCAACATAATGTTGTGTTAGACAGTAATGACCCATAGCGTCACTATTTTGTAAATGATATTGTATTATTGTACAAAATTAACTATGTAGTAATGAAATTGCCTTTTACCGTTTTGTAAAATATTTACTTTGACATATAAATGGTAAAAGTCCCTATGATTAGTTCCGGATTGTGATGATATGAAACGGTAACAATCCATAAAGGTTTAATCATTAAATATCCCTAGTCGTAGTATTATCGAGATTGGACATCGATAATGCGGAATAGACTAGTACTACACTTGTGCATGTTGTGAGGGCACAACGGCATAGTTCTCATATATTTAAGTATTGGATACTTATGCAAGTGCGGTAGGAGGTTGTGTTTTACCGATGGTACGGAAAACAGCTTCGCTCTGGATAGACCCCGCGGAGTCCCATTGGTAGTATGTCTGCGTGTCTATGGGAGTCCGCTTCAGGGTAGGTGCATATGATCTTAACCTGAGACTTGCATCGCTAGTACTTACGACAATCGGTAAACTTTAGTTTTGGTTGTTCAGGGCTTTAACGGGTTCTGTGTACACCTCTTCTGGATTTATCGAGAATCGTAGTGTATTGGATGTGATGTCAAGACGGAAGTATCACTTCAGACATATAGAGATGATGATCGCGAGGGATACAGAACTAGTACTCTATAATGGTTGCAACCATCGGGATAATATGACTAGGTCAGGATTATCCGATTCAAAGAGACTGGTTGCTTGATGTCCGATATGTGTATCGTACGGGGCAGACACATCTCCAGCCCCAGGCCTTACATGTGATCATCCGATACTAATTCGATATACACTATACTACGGTATACTACGCCTGTTATAGATCTTATATTCCAATAAGAATATTTCTAGAGAATTGGGTAGACATGGCGTTTTGCTAGAGGCTAACCTTGTCTTGTAAATCGGTAAAAACGTAGTACTTGGTACGTACGTGTTCGGATAGTTCGACAACCGGATTTACTGCCAACATATCTAGAGATCTCTTGGGTCGCTTCCCGAAGATTCACCAATGACGTATGATTCAAACTCGATTAATCTTGGATTAATTACGGAGAGACTTTATCTTGGATAAAATACTAATAAGAGAGAGAGAACGATTAATTTGGAATTAATCGTAAAATTATTATATTCGATATAATAATCAAAAATTCGATTTCGACGCGAAATTAAATTAGATTTTAATTCGGGCAAACGAGTTAATTTAGAATTAATTCGTTAGCGACGTAAATAATAATTTCGCTAGGCGCAATTATTTATTTAAATTCGATTTAATTAACGTCGCGACGTAAGTTCGGTATTTCGGAAATATCGAACCCAAACGCGTGAGTGCACGTGGGCCCACTTTCATTTGGAAACGTGTGGGGCCCACATGACACATATCATTATATGCATTATTTAATTGTTGATGCATTGCATGGAGATAGTGTACAATGCACTCAAGGGTATTGCATGGAAAAGTGAGTGTTTGACACTCTAAGCCATTGCATGGTTTGTGTCATAAGTTTATTATTATTTAATAAATATTATGGCATAAATATAAATTGATTTTTGTAACAAAAATCAGCTCTCTCCTCCCTCTCAAATTACCGAAACAGTGAGCAAGTTTTGGGCTCTCCATTTTCTTCATTTGTTTTGTGGCAAGACTTGAAGAATTTGTGTTTGTTTGGACATAAAAACACATCTTTGGCTAGCACCATCAAGGATCATACAAAGGTGTTATGGGAAACTCATCTTAGAGCTTGGAAGGATCAATCATTGCTTGGAGCTTCTCTTTTCTGTTTGGCCGAATCCATCACTGCACAAAGGAGAAAGTTTTGTTTCATCAACCAACGCATCCGCATTCCGATCTTTGTGAGTATGATTCCGCCATACTTCAATATTGTTCATTCTTTTATATATATTTTGCTTGAATCATTTGATCTTGGGACATGGATTTAGATTTCTAACAATGGTATCATTGAGCTTAAAGAGCATGCAAATATATATTAGGGTAATTTTGGGCAAATTGATTGAAGCATGATTGATGATTTTGATTGATTAAGTATGCTTAAATGTACGTTACATTATGTTATACATTATCAATTTCATGAAAAATAAATTGGATTAATTTTTCCCTCTTGGAGAGGCTTGGCCGAATACTACCAAGACCATGGAGATGATGATTTGTTGTTTATAAGATAATTGGATGACTTTAAACGAACATAAAATGACGATTTGTGATTCGATTGGATTGAAAACGAAATCGGTAATTTTTCATCACCTTGGCCGAATGCATGGAAGAGGATTAGGGACTTGATTTGTTGATTAAATAATGTTGGACATATTTAAGATAATATATGATTAATGGATTAATTTGATATTTTGGGAATATTGATTTAAAGGATTAATCATGATAATACACTTTAATTAATTAAGTTATAAAATTTGGAATTTTAAAATTTGGTTATTTGGGCTTATTTTGAATTGGGCCTAAAACTATTATATTTGGACATAAATGGGCTTGGTTGGGCCAAGTAGATTTGGACCATTTGGATTGGATCCAAAATGGGCCTAAATCACACCATTTAAGTCCAAATGTAATAAATGGCTTTTATGTTTAATTGGGCCTTATGGGCTTGATATTGATTTTATGGCAAATGAGGGTGATTCCTTATTGGGCTTGGAAATTGGGTTTGACCCACATTGACCAAGGCCCAAGCCTAATGAAATCAATAGAAAGCCCATCGGACTTTAATTAAACGAACATTAGATGTTAGTTGGGCTTTGAGACCCAATAGTACTAGAATTTGGAATCTAAGTTATAAAAGCACAATAAAAGTGTAAATATTTAATTTAGAATAAAAACGATTAGTATTGAAGACGACTTGAATTGGATTAACGAGTAGTTCGATATAATTCGTGAATTCATACTATAAGTATTTATTCTCAAAACGAGTTGGACTCGCGCAAATGCAAACAATTGTTTGAACATTGTATTGTCACCTAATTAAAGACTAATTAAATGGATTTTGATTTGTTGTATAACATGCTATGAATGAATGAATGTGGATGTTTGTATGAATAGTGAATATCGGATGGATATTAGAAGGGAAGGGTAATTTTTAGAAATTATTGTAAATTTGGAATTTATAAATTGGACCTGCGAGTCCGCCTTATCTCTTTCTCTTTGTATTCTCTTCTCACCTAATTCCCCCTCAATGTAAATGGGTTTCTTTTTTATTGTAATATGTAATTGGGTAGAAGTAGAATAGTGCTAGCGGGAGAGGAAAGGGAGTGATTTGTTCTAGGAACAAGTTGTTTATATATCCATCCCATATACACTAATTACTTTACTTTACGCGCTTTATGATGTTTTAGAAGCATGCTTAAGGGTGTATGATGATGAGACCTAACAAGATAAATTAATTGGTTGCCAATTACGCGAAAATCCCTCAACCATATTAAGCAATTTTCCTTCCGTTGAATGATTCTTTCTCAAGATCCGAAATGGGCATTGGTTTGTTGGCCAAAGTCAAGACCTTTGTCAATTGAGGATGTGTTTGAATCATGAGAGTTTTGTTCCACATCGGTGTCCTGTCCAAGTTTATGATTTGTTGGCCAAAGTCAAGATCACTTCTTGTCCATCGACATTGATTACGAAACTTTCCTCGTCATGGGTCCCGCTTAACTGGAATCATTAGGTTTGTTGTGCCAAAGCCAAGGCTTAGTTGATTCAGAGGAAATGTTAGGAAATGTATTGGATACATTGACATATGTATTATATATATATGTTTCGGACTTAGATGTCCACCTACCGGATCTAGGAATTGGATGGGATCCAATTGATCTTCGAGATCTACCTAGTTAAATATCATACAACTTGTTGGCCAAAGTCAGGTTGTGTGTTTATTAACGGGATCCTAGCCTAGCACTAGAATTGGATTTCCCGAGTACTCAATAGAGGGTTAGAGACTTGTAGAAAATAGTGGGAGGCTAATATTGAATTTGCAATTTCATTCAGATACTTAGCTTTACGCGCTTACAAAATTAATTTCGTCAATATTTTAACAATTAGTTTGACTAATAAATGTTTATTTTTCTTGTAACAGTTTGACTGTACCCATATATCGTTAACTAGATAGTTGGACTATCGTAGTTAAGATGGCAAGCAAGGTAAATGTCCGAGACATCATCATGGGTGACAATGTCTTCAAAGGGACAAACTTCGCTGATTGGGAAATGAACCTAAGGTAGTCCCCTTGGGCGGAGAGGATACTGTATACGATACAAAGACCTCTCGGGCCTAAGCCCACTGAGCCACTTGAGCTGGAGTTATGGAAAACTCACAGTGATGATAGTGACACGGCTCAGTCGATCATGCTTGCTTCAATGACTCAACACTTTCGCCGCCAGAATAGGGACTTGGATCCTTATAATATGATGGCAAGATTGCAAGATCTTCACCGCACTAATAAGCGGATGGCAAGGTACGAGTTAGTGAAGAAAATCTTTCACTCCCGTATGACTGATGGTAGTTCTGTTGAGGTCCATGGGACTCAAATGATAGCCGATCTTGATGAATTGGTTAATATGGGTATAGTCTTAGAGGCTGAGCTGGCTATAGATGTAATTTTACAGTCACTACCCGATACTTGGAAACAGATTGTCATCAACTACAAATTGATGAATTCGGATGATACTCTTGGAGAGTTATTGTCGATTCTCAAGGAGTCAGAAAAAGAGCTTCTGAAAGGCAACAAGCGCGAGGCGCACTTTGCATCAACATCTCAAACGCCGAAAGCTGGGCTCAAGGCAACTGGGGGTGTTAAGAAGAAAAAGCATAGAAACAAAGGCAAGGCCAAGTCAACAAAGGCTTCTGGGAAGCCAAGGGACAAGTCTCAAGATGTTTGCCTGAAATGCGGCAAGAGAGGTCACTGGAAGCGTGACTGCCGCATGAACAAGGGACATAAGGAGGACATACAGGCGGGCAAGGCACCGGCCTCAGGTATGTTTGTTATTGAGATAAATATGACTACTTCTAGTCTTAAAAAATTGGATTTTTGATTCTGGCTGTGGTTCTCATATTTGTACTGATGTGCAGGATCTGCATGATAGCAGGAAACTGGCTTCGGGGGAGGTAGATCTACGAGTTGGAAATGGAACTTCTGTTGCTGTTTTTGTTTGGATAATATGACCCATAGCGTCACTATTTGCACAGAACATTGTGTTGCTGTAGCAAAATTAACTATGTAACAAGGAAATTGCCTCTCATCATTTGTGATTAGATCACCTTAGATATATAAATGAAGAGAGGTCCCTATGATTAGTTCCTGGATTGAGATGATATGAGACAGTACCAGTCCATGAAGGATTAATCATCAAATATCCCTAGCCGTAGTATTATCGAGACTAGACATCGATAATGCGGAATAGGCTAGTATTGCACTTGTGTGCGTTGTGAGGGCACAACGACATAGTTCTCATATATATAAGTATTGGATACTTATGCAAGTGCGATAGGAGGTCGTGTTTCACCGATGGTACGGGAAACAGCTTCGCTCTGGATAGACCCCTCGGAATCCCATTGGTATTATGACTATGTGTCTATGGGAGGCCGAAATCAAGGTAGGTGTGTATAGTCTTAACCTGGGACTTGCATCGCTAATACTTGCGATAATCGGTAGACTTTGGTCTTGGTGGTACAGGGCTTTAACCGGTTTTGCGTACACCACTTCTGGGTTTATCAGAGAGTCGTAGTGTATTGGGTGTGATGTCGAGACGGAAGTATCACTTCAGTCATATTGGAGATGATGTCACGCAGGATACGGTATTAGTGCTCTTAAGTGATGCGCATCCAATCGTGATATTATGACCAGGTCATGAATATCCGATTATAGAGACTAGTTACCAGACATCCGATATGTGTTTCGGACGGGGCAGACACTTATCCAGCCCAGCCCTAGCACGTGACTATCCGATACTGGACCGATATGCACAATACATTAGTATACTACGCTTGATACAGATCTTAATATTCTTAAATGGATATGTCCGGAGAATTGGGTAGACTTGGTGCTTTGCTAGGAGTCGACCTTGTCTCGTAAGTCGGTAGAACGTAGTACTTGGTACGTACGTGATTCGGATACTCCGACGACCGTATTTACTGCCAGATTATCCGGAGATCTCATGGGTCGCTTCCCCGATAATCCACCGATGACGCACAACTCGCACTCTTGAATAATCTGGGATTATACAGAAGAGAGAGAAAATTAATCTAGGATTAATAACGGAGATATTTTATCCGGGATAAAATGTCGTCTAAAGAGAGAGAACGATTAATTCGGAATTAATCGATGTATTAATATATTCGATATATAGACGAAATTAGATTTCGACGCGGAATTAAAATTAGATTTTAATTCGGGCAAACGAGTTAATTTAGAATTAATTCGTTAGCGACGTAAATAATAATTTCGGTAGCCGCAATTATTCGATTGAATTAACGTCGCGACGTAAGCTCGGTATTTCAGAAATATCGAACCCGAATGCGTGAGTGCACGTGGGCCCACTTTCATTTGGAAACGTGTGGGGCCCACATGACACATGTCATTCTAATGCATTGCATGTAGATTGTGTACATTGCACTCAATGTCATTGCATGGAGTTTGAGTGTTTGACACTCTAAGCCATTGCATGCTTTGTGTCATAATTTTATTATTAATTTAATAAATATTATGGCATAAATATAAATTGATTTTTGGTAAATCATTTTAATAAAAAAAAAAAAACACAATTTTATCTCTCTCAAAATTCTCTCTTCCTCTCACGCAAAACAGAAGGTTTGCTCACTGGTTTTGAACCAGTTTGGGCGTGAATAAGGGAAGCAAGAGTGGTTTCTCATGGTGAGAAATCAAGTGCTAGCACACTTACAAGTCTTGCGAATGGTGTAGGGAGGTTTACCATGAGGCGGGACTCATCCGATGGAGTTTAGAGCTTCGTTTTGAGACCCGAAACTGCCAAGACAGTGAGCATGGACTGGTTGCAGTGGCGTGAGCAAGGCAGTACGTTTTTGGCCTTGATTCGTCTTCAAATCGACATAACCGATCAATGTAAGTATTCCGCTATCTTCATTGGTGTATTCACGCATGTTTTCATGTCTTGTTTGATCTTGGGACCTTAGAATAACCAACAATGGCATCAAGAGCTAATGTTGCAAGCATGAAATGTTAGGGATTTAAAATTTGGGTAAATGTGATTTGAGCATGATTTGAATAAATTGTTTGTTTGAGTATGTTTATAATATGTTTAATTTCATTTTGGTTGGACTAATTTGATGAAAATGATTTGGAATTATTTTCCCCAAATATTTGTCCTTGGCCGAATGGTTTGATGATTTTGGGATCTTGGATTTTTTGATTTTTATTCATTTGATGAGTTAGAATCGATTAGGTTGATGTTAATTTGAATCAAATTGGATTGGATTTCGAATTGGACAAAAAC
>SKCR01038653.1:0-61786 GCA_019454045.1 Zanthoxylum bungeanum
AATGGGTCTCTGTAGTGGATAAGAATTGTGCAGCTAATTCAGAATTTGTGATTATTTGCATGATATACATGTGAGTTGTGGACAGTTTGAGAATTAATGAGGTAAATGTAATTGCATGATTACAGTAAAAGGTAAGTTAAGAAAACTTAATAAAACGGAAATATAAGCTATTGAGTGTTTATGCTGTAGTTAGGGCATGATTACTTACTGAGTCATTATGACTCACATCCCAGCAGTTTGCAGTTTTGCAGGTCAGTAGCTGTCATATAGAACCAGCAGATGATCGGTGAAGACTTTGAAGACAGCGGATCACCCCAATTTGCGGTCAATAGAGAGTCATGAGTCCTGGGTCAAGTTATGGGTCCTCACGGCCCTTGTCTTTGTATTTGCTTTGTATTTCCTTTGTATGAGTTATGTAATAGTTTTGTTATAGCAATTTTTATTTGAGTTCTAGCCGGAGGCCAAGTGATTTATTTTTGTTCATTGGGTTCAGGCCTGAGGCCTTGATGTTGAAATACCGGCCTGAGGCCGAGATTTGATGTTTATGTTGTATCTTGGAGATGGCTATAAGCTAGGTTGCATGATGTTACGAATGCATCATGCCGAAATTTCATTAGAATCAGAGGCTTATTGAGATGGGTTCTCCTGTCTCCTACCGGTAGCATCCTGGCCTAGGCGGGATGTTACACCCTCATCCAGGATTTCAGCAGCATAACAAATGGCTGACGTTAGAAAGAAATCATCCTTGGAAGAACTGATCATACAACTGGCAACCCGTAGTGGTGAAACAATAAAGAATACGGCCAACCTTGAAACATTAATTCAGAATCAGGCAGTATCATTGAAAACACTAGAAGCCCAAATGAGATACCTAGCCAACAACCAGAGCTATATACCATAAAGGACACTACTAAGTGACATTGAGGATGACTCATATAATAAAAAGAATTACAATGACATCATAATAGGGAAAGATATAGAGCCATCTATAGAGATTGACGTGTCCATTCAAAAACCTGAGCAAACATAGTCTAGAATTTATATAGCGAACCATTTGTTCATTGAGTGCATCCATAAGGAAGTCATGGAACAAAGAGTTGGGCAAGATCATCTAGGTGAGCCTATTGAAAATCTCATGATACAAGGAGACACATCACAATATGGGGGAAGTTAGCATCATTGACATCGCCTATGAGCTTGAAAAAATGGCACAACCATTCCAAGTCAAGCATCCTATAAGACCTCATAATAGTTCATATTTCCATTCAAGACCTACAAAATATAAAAGTTTGAAGAAGGTGGCATAGGATATCTTTATTTATCACCTTATATTTGGAAAATGAGCTTGAATAGTAATACTGATGGGACTATCGTGTCCAGGACATCTAAAGCCACATTGAAGCCTCATTAAAGAAAGTTCTTTACATTAAATCTGGCTAAGGATTAAAAACTAAACGCTTATTGGGAGGCAACCCAAGCATTTCTAAACTTTTCTTATGTCTTTTTTTTTTTTTTTGTGTTATTTCTATTTTCACTTACATATTTTTTTATTCTTTCGATGATCTAGTTTAAATACACGTTTAGGGTCATGCTTTGGTTTCACTTTTCAACAAATTAAATTCTACATCATCATCGCTAAACCTTGGGACTATCTATTTCTTTTCCGTCTGGTTTATTTTTCAACATTGAGGATAATATTTATTTTAAGTTTGGGGGTAGGGAGTAGAAATTTATTTTTTTATTTAAAATGTTTTGATTTTAAGTCTTGTTTTGGTTAGAATATCACATACTTATGATACAAGATTGATCTGCATTAAATATTTGGCTCTTAGAAAATGATAAATATTGGTTGATGTCAATGCTAATTCTTAAATTGAGTTTTTCTTTAGATGATTCTTTATATATTCAAACATTATATCAATTCTCTTTTAATTTATACTTGAAATTTGATATTGAGATAGTTTGAATTGATATAATTGGATTGAATTAATGACATTAGTCTATGTTTCTATTTCTATCTTAAAATTACATGAAGTCTAACATATCAAAGAGCCACCTATAATCTTTAAGCGTGAAGCTGCCCATGAGCAAGCGTAAGGCCATCATGAGGAGAAATGATACCTTAAAAGGTAGTGTGAAAGCTCATTAAAAAAGGGAAAAAAAGGAAAAAACAACAATAAATGCTAAAGTCCAAATACATGAGCTTTATGATAAGACATAGAGATACATAAGTTGGTTAGACACATTTTATTTCGATTGTCGAGATAAAAAAAATATTAAAATTGATGATCTAGAGGATAAACTATGACGAGTGTAATACCCCGATTATTCTAACATGTCTATTATGGTCATTTTATTCATGCACGATATGTATTAATAGATTTGAAATCCTTGTAACCTTTTATGGGAGTTTGACATACTTTTTTGAAGTTTCAGTATCATTTAATTTATCCGCTTTCATGAACAACCCTAAGTATTTTGGAAATATCTTGAGCTACATATGTCATTTTCAGTGATTTTATGTTTTTGGAAAGCTTAGACGCAATGATACAACTTTCATGTTAAGTATTTTCCTTAAATACTTGAGTAATTAAGTCAAATTTAGGCCCAAAAAATGGGTTACTGTGCAGTGATGAAAATTATCATTTTAGGCCTTATATTCATTAGTATAAATTTATGGATATAATCAATAATCTCCACTTTCCTCTTCTCCTTCAAAGTCACGCCTAACAACCTTTTTTTCTTCTTATTCTTCTTCTTCATTTACCCATGACTTAGCAGGAGAATGAAACCATTCTTTTCTTGTAATTTTGAATGTGAATCAAAGCAAGTAGGTTTTTATTCCTTACTTTAACAATTGTTTTATATTCTTGCATCATTTTGAAGCTCATCATGTGAAGCATGGAAAGCCCAAGCTAGATTAATGGCTATTTTGCATGAAAATGACAATTGGAGTGTTAATTAAACTTTATATGTTGAATATTTTCATAAATTATGTAACGCTTGACATGGCTTAGATACTAGGGTTTAGGTTGTTGATTCCATGAAATTCTCTTGAGTATTTGATAGGAATGGAATATGATGAATATTTGGGTGATACCTATATTGATTGTGGTATTATGATAATGTTAGATTTGCTTAAAGCATTGGTCTTGGGGTGTGGAAGAGCAGCCCTAGAATCGGGCCCACATCGTAACGCGTAAAGATGTATGTCACGACGTGTACCCAAAATGTAAAATTCTATTTCAAAATTTACCTTGGGCACGTCACGACGCAGGATGCACGTCACGATACGAGTTGTTCAGTTAGCATCACGATGCGTATTTCCATGTGTCATGATGCAATGTAATTATGGACCAATTTTCACATACTTTAGGTTATATCTTAAGATTTCTAATAACGCCCTAAGCTTCCATGCCAAAAGGGCCATATGTATTTTCACGTGCATGTTAAGGAACCGTAAAATATTCATATACACTAATCGTACTTAGTGTATATGCTTTAAAGCTTCTTCGTAGAGAATCTATCCAGTTCGATTTAAGCATACGAGCATTAGGACGTCGGTTCTGTGAGTGAATGCTTTCATTTTTATGTTTTCATGTTACTTACATTATAATATAATTTACTTAGGACGTACGTACTATGATTTCCAAAGAACGATTTTGGTATATAAGTTACGTCTTAAGTTTTGCAAGTCATGTTTCAAGTTTACAGTTTATGTCTTACAAGTTTGCAGTCTATGTATACATGTTTATGAATCATGTTTTCACGAGTCAAGTTGCACACTTTCAGTTTATGCTTTCCTATCATATGTTTATAGTTTACATTTTCAGTTTAAGTTAGCACGTTACATGATTACGATCTGCGTTTTCATTTTGTGTGTTCCTATTTTAGAAGTACTTGTTAGGGAATCCGTTCGGACATCGTTCATCCTCTAACTATTCTAAAATAGGTAATGAATTCTGTACGAGTATTGTATGCGTAAACCAGTATACATGTCAGGTTTTGGTTACATATTTTCAATCCATGATTTATATATTTCAGTCTATGTTTTACAAGTTTATAGTCCATGTGTAAGTCTTCAGTTATGTTTTTAGTCTGTAGTTCATGTTTATAGTTTTCAAGTTATCTTTTACACATGTCATGTTGACGTATTCACAGTTTATATTTTCACGTTACAAATTTATAATTTATGTTTTAGCTTGCGTGTCATGATTATAAGTTTTCAGTTGACATTTTTATGTTGTCCATGTGTCAAGTTTACAAGCTTATAGTTATGTTTCCCATGTATCATGTTTATGTTTACAGTTTTAGCACATACCTCCCGTGTATTATGTTTACAATTTACGTTTTCATGATTATACGTTTTCATATCATGATTTCTATGAATCTCAGTTTAAGTTTTTCAGTAAACAGTTTACAAAAATAAGAAATAAAAGGTTTTCAAACCATTAGTAGAGTGTCATTTCCTCATGTATAGCTATCTCGGGTACGCTCAGCTCAGCAGACCTAATGGTCTTTCAGTGACCCTTTTAAATATATTAATTTAATGTTCATGTTCCCCTGCATATGCGATGCTGGGTCTCGCTAAGTAGGTTTCACACCCCAGGTTATGATATTGGTAAGGTTTTCATGACAAGATTTTTTCACCATGTGTTTTTAAGTAGAAGTTTTATATTCAGACGCTTATGTTTTCAGCTCATAGTACATCTTCAGTCCACGTCTTACTTGCATATTATTATTATTATTATTAAGTTTTTAGTCCATTTTTACACGTTACAATCTGTGGTTCATGATTACAGTATAAGTTCTTAGTTTACAGACATATTTATTGTTTATGTTGTATAGTCAAGTCATGCTATTAGATTCATAGTTGTAGTTCATGTGTACAGTTACATTTTTAGGTCATGTTGGTAGTTTTAGTTTATGTTACAGATGTCAGTTCATGATATGAGGTTACTAACCATACTTAAAGATTGTCCATTCACTTTTACAATTTACGTTTCATGTTTATGCTAATAGTACATGATTTGCAATTGAAGTTCTAATATCTACGATTTATGATTCTTGATTCATGGTAGGTGTCCATGACTTTGTAGGTTTATATTTTCAAGAATCTAATTGAAATTAGATTATTTATACAAGTTATGTAATCTATGTTCTTACTTTCTTTCGCAGCGTCTACTCACTAAGTCATTCATACGACTTACTGTTCCATTTTCAGTTATGTGTTGTAGGCTTTCATGCATGCGGAGGGAAAATTTAGAGAATATGGATACTAGCTGTAGTCATTAGGAACACGGTATCATGAGTTCCTATATTTACATATTTCTCATGACATGTTTTGAGGTTGAATGATGTGTACATGTATAAGTTATGTTGTATTAAACATTGTTTCATGTAATTCGTATAAACATGTATATCAGACATGCATTTATCCAGAAAACAGACTGTATATTCATAGATCATAATATGCCATGCATGTTCATGTCAGGCTTATGAGATGGTAATACTGCCTCCTACCAATCATGTCCTGGGTATACTGGGCTGTGACAACTGGATTGATTCACATACATATTGTAAGAATTTAATTGAGATGAATTTGATTTTTGAAGGAAGTTATGACTATTTACAACATTTAATATTTTCTCTAAGCCATTAGCATTTTATATAATGATCTTTGAGGCATTCTTGTAAGAATCTGACCATGTTATAGATGTTGTATTTTTTATATTTGTTTATTTAGTAGTTTTATATGATGTTTGTGGATGTTATCATTGTAAGCCTTCATGAGACTATAATTCGTCCACTAGGGTCGTATAGGAATTTAAAGGCTTGTTGCATACGCTAAATGTAATCGTGATCCCTACGAAAGTGGCTTTATAAGTTTATTTGTTATTTATTATTTTATTTTCATTTGGTTGTTGCATGAGGATAAGCAATAATTCAAGTTCGGAAGTATGATGATTGAACAAAATATATATTTTTCGAGTATATTTAATATATATTTTCCTGTAAATTATGTTCTTGGATGTGTTAAATGCACCGATATTCATTATTTTATTGTTTATGATGAATTATATGAAGAACTGAGGAAACATGAGTGAAAATCTAAAATTCTCGATTTGCACCAGCGAGTTCCGAATTTGTGCAGTTTTCAGTATTTTGACCATAACTTTCTTATATGATGTACAATTGAGCTGATTCAAATTCATACTGAGCTGATTCAAATTCATACTCAATTATCTACAACTTTATAGTTTACGTCGAAGACTGAATCAAACTCTTTATTGGCTAAAATCGAGCTTGACGTTGATGGTTCTGCAATGTCAGTCAGTGTTGTGAATCTCACATGTTTGTGGCATGAAACTACCACACTGGACAGTTAAAAATCATTCCAGTGAGTTAAAAATGTCTGTAGCGTGTCACCAAGACCTTTATGGAACGCCACCAATTCGATAACTCTGAAATTGAACATGAAACTTGGTTTTTATTATATCTATATAATGAGAACGTTTAGGATTATTCCACAGATGTTTTTATGGAGGAAAATAAACTTCTTTTGAGGCAAGAATACTCTCTAAACACCACAATCATTCAAAAACAACCAATAACAAGAAGATCAAAATAAGAATTAAGAAGAGAATATTGAAGAACTTGGAGCTTGAAAATTAACAATCTTCATGATTTGTTTTCTTTATCCATTCTTTATTGTCTATTATATTGAACATGATGTTGTTGTTTATCTTTTTCACCATGAGTTAGATCTTGTTCTATTATTGCAATGGAATCCAATATGAATTTGTTAATTGAATCTCTTTTATGATTGATTTTTAACCTTCTAAGTAGATTGTTTATCATTCTCTATATTTAATGCATTCTATTACTTGATCATCAATAGGGTAATTCTAGTAAACCCTAACAAACCTAGAAAACGGAATTTTAATTTAGTCTTCGTAGTTGATAACACATGATCATATTCATAGAATCTATTTCTGTACATGATAGAAATATACGTGCAGGACATGTGAAGATATAATTAGAACTTGATCATAATGAGTTTGGCTTAAATTATTTATCATGAGAATATAAATTATTGAACTAAATTGGGTGTTTCTACTTAACCATCAGAAGTGGCTTATAAATAATAATTTCTTATGAGACCGGTATCTTTTTATATTACTTATACAATACGCTTACGTGTGCATACATCTGTCCTTCCATTTATCTTTACAAGCAAATTCCCTGGAACTTCTAAATCCAATCCTACTTGAAAAAAAAAAAAAAATTAAAAAAAAAACACTTTATTTTCAACTACTCCCAAGATGAAACATCTTGCACAAACCGCAGATTTTGCTCATTCAAATCACTTTTACTCCAAGTTAGTCCATAAAGCATAAACACCACTTATTAATAGTTTTTGGAACTGCATTTTACTGGACAAATGACCATTTAATTCCAGGGTTTCAGCAACGGGAGAATTTGCAGTGGTGTTTATGGTGCTAGGAAATTGATCTCTTCCGCGAATTCTTTTGACAAGTTTGGGAACAAAGGTGGCTCACATCCTGTGCTTACTGATCCTGTCCGCCTTAACCCTTTTACCAGGTTTGTTTCTTCATTTCATATAATTATTCCACTACTGCTTCCTCTGAAAATTAATGCTTTGGAAATGGGAACCTGCAGATCACCGAATGCAGACTCTCTGAAGAGTGCAGGCGTTGATGCAAAGTACACACCAGTGCAGAATATCTGTTTCTCCTCTTCCTTTGTGAATAGCTTTGCTTATGTTTATGCTTATGGTAGATATTATTACTGGATTTGTTCCTCCAATAAAACAGACACCTCATTGTTGTGTAATACACTTTGAATTTTCTGGCTCGCTTTTTCTTTTTCTTTTCTCAAGGTACCGTAAAAACTAAAAGAAATGAATCATGAACCTTTTCCTCATGTAGGGTTTCATGCAAAACAGGCACTTGACTTCTAATGCCAGGTCCCTTTGAAGCTTCCAAGGCCATCAGCAAACCTTTCCTCGTGTGGGATTTGATAGAGATATGGATTGCAATTGAAATCCACCAAGAGAACCCAAACAGGATAGCATCAGCTGAATTTGAAGCAATGATAACAAGATGAAACACTAGCAAGACTTGCACTTCATTGAATACTTGATACCTCTACAGTCCCGTCAATCTTACAATAGTTGTTTGATACATTGTTCACAAGCTTTTCATTAAACCTTTGAAGTTGTTATATAACTCAAGTTAAGGCATATGATCATAAATGTAATGAAAAACTTGTGAACAATAACAAAGAACTTGCAACTAATAACAAATAAGCTTGTATGGTTACCTATATAGTATGGTATTTTCTCCCCTAAAGGAAATTTTCTGTTCTTTCAGAAACATTGGAGGCTTCTGATAATTATTTTGTTTAAAAAAAAAAAAAAAAAAAAGGCATCAACACACCACCAGTTCAGCCAATCTTAGGATGGCAAGGACAAAAGAAGCAAAGCTTTTCAGCAATGAAGTCAACAGCAAAGTATCTACTACAGAACCAAACTCATCAAGAAGAATATGAACTCAAATATGAAGCACATGGGCAGTAGTTATACTTATAACTACGTGTTCATATGATGGTTCCAGAAACTATAATAAAATGAAGAGTGCAAAAATTGAGCATGAAACAATTTCATCTACATGACCTGTCAATTTTCCCAGCAAAACCACAGTGTAATCAGAAAATTCATCTTGAATATTTTATATTTATCAATTTCAATAGGCAGAAAGCAAAACAATGATTTCGGAAAGAGTACAATAGCGTCAAAAGATTCATGTCTCTGACCCCACCTAGTGGGAAAAGGCTTTGGTTAGGTTTGGTTTGGTAGAAAGCGAATCAAGTTCCTCGGCTAGTTTGTGTTTTTATCTAAACAAACGTAGGCTTGTAATTGGTAGCTAATGAAAAAGAACACGAAGCATAGATCTAAATACAAATGAGTAAAAACTACACACCATATCATCAGAGGAGGGAAATTTGTATAAAGGGGTTGGTCATCATGCCCAATACCTGCTCTTATATCATTCGATCATTTCACATGACTCAGTCAGGATCTACATGTCATATCAACCCACTCCCAAAATGTCCACATACTTGGCCAATGCTATTGCTAACGAAGTTAACACATTCAGATGTTCAAAGTCAAGAACTCTTACAAAGAATTATGCTAAACACATCATAATAGGGGAATAAGTTGCTGAAAACATAACATAATAAAAAAGTTCGGTCTTTGACTTTGAGATAATATCAGCATTTCAAGTGAACTACTTATGTAAGCGTAAAAAAGAAGAGGTCAATACATCCTCAACTAATATGATTACTAATGCCTTCCTATTTAATAAACATTCAGGAAGGCAGAAGCTATACTGCAGTGAAACATAATAAACACATTAGTTACCACTTTCAGAAAGGCAGATTTGTGATAGTCATACTCTAGATAATCACTCCACCACAGCAGCAAGCAAAGAGTATTCAGGTCCTTAAAGAGCAAGATATAGCCAAAAACATTTGAGTAAACCCTACTTGACAGTTTCTTTCAAATCACCCATATTCCTCAATGAGTAAAAACAGTGTCATTGCGTCTAGGAGGTCTGTCAGGGATCGATCCCGGCTTGAATTTCGAAGCCTCGTGTTTTGCCAATTCCGGAGGCACGGGACTGTTACTCTGGATAAGCATCTGCTTGAGATCATAAAATACATCAGTATCATGGAGGGTCAAGAATGTTGTAGCCACACCAGTCTTCCCAGCACGGCCTGTTCGTCCAATACGATGAGTGTACATTTCGATATTCCCAGGCATATCATAATTGATGACATGGGCCACATCGGGTATATCAATACCACGCCCAGCAACATCAGTGGCAACGAGAACATTGTACCTCTTGGTCCTGAATCCTTCAAGGCTAATTTCCCTCTGCTCCTGCGACTTCCCACCGTGCAAAGTAGTAACACGATAGCCTGCCTTATCCAGATTTTTGGCAACCATGTCTGCATTCTTCTTAGTGTTGACAAATACAATTGCCGTCTTATCTCCAAGATCATCAAGCAACCTCTGCAGTCTTGAAAATTTCTCAGATTCTTTCATCATCATTACATGTTGCGATATCAGATCAGTAGCCTTGCCAGCAGTGCCAATTGTGACGACCACAGGATTTCTCAAGTACTTCCTAGCAAGCCGTTCCACAGCAGGAGGCATAGTAGCACTAAACATATAAGTAGTCCTATATATCTTCCTCTCATCGAGCTCCTCATCTTCATTCTCAGGTTTTAGATTACTAGAAGGCATTGCATCCAGCACGCCAACAACTTGGGGCTCAAAACCCATATCAATCATCCTATCAGCCTCATCGAGAACAACATAATTACATTGATTCAAAACCGCATACCGCCTCTCCAAACAATCAATCAAACGACCCGGCGTGGCAATCACAACCTCACACCCTTGCCTAATCTTAAACCCTTGTTCCTCAATAGATTGTCCACCGACAATAGAAACAACTTTAATACCCAAATAATGTGCAAACTTAACAGTCTCATCCTCAATCTGTTGTGCAAGTTCACGAGTAGGGGCCATTACAACAGCATAAGGCCCCTCAGCCTCATTCTCTTCGCTTATAGGGGGCAATCTTGAAATATAAGTTAACATAGGCAATACAAAAGCAGCAGTCTTACCAGAACCAGTCTCTGCAATGCCAATGACATCCCTCTGCTGTAAACCAAGTGGAATGGCAGCCATTTGGATTGGTGACGGATTCTTATACCCAACTCTCTCAACGGATTTTAACAGCTCAGGAGTCAATTTACTCTCAGCCCAGTTCCTCATTGGCCTTGGAATCTTGGACCCTTTATAAGAAATATTAAAATCTTCCCTGAAAATCCTCCAATCTCTCTCAGTCATCTCTTCGAGCTTCTTCTCAGACCAATGCCTATCGACTCTCATATCAAAAGTATCATACAAATCAGCAGCTTCCTCTTTAAGCTTTTGAGCAGCAGCCTCCTCGGGCCTCTCTTCAACCCCATCTTTCTTCCTAATCTCATCTCTAATCTCTTTCTCATTTTTAGCAGCCAACTTTTTCTGCTCCCTTCGATCCATCCCAGCACGAAACCCTCTTCCAAACAAAAGCTGAGCCTCGTGAGGGTTTTGATACAAAGCGTTCATGTCACGTGAAGTGTCCTCTGTATTTTCCCAATCAAAAGAAAACCTAAACTTCTCGCTCGGCTTAATGACCCTTTTCTTCGGCTTCTTAGATCCCAAATACTGTTCCTTAATCAACTCCAATTCCCTCTCACGCTCACGCTCAGCCAATTTCTCCAACCGGGCACGCTCCCTCGCCTTAGCTTCTTCTTCACGCTCGCGCCGGTGTCGCTCGCGGTCCCTGTCGCGGTCTCTCGAGTCGGAGGAGTGTTTGGCGTGGTTCATAGACTGAGAGGAGAGGAGTTGTTGTTCTTGGCGGCGCTTTTGCAGAGCGATTTCATCTTGGCGGCGCTGGAGGGCTAATTCCTCGCGTTGAGCTTTCGTCAAGAACACGGGTTTGTTGCCTTCGTCCACTAATCGCTTCATTGTGTTTTGTTAATTGGGGGAAAAGAGATTCGCTTGGTTAATTGCAGGAGGGGATATTCGATCAATTCAAACCTTCTTCTTACTACTCGCGATGGATTTTTTTCTTATCGGAAATGCTGCAATTCTCCTCCGTATTTATTGATCAGGGATCCGGGTATGGTGCGAGGAAGTTAATACCCGAATCCGTACCGACACCTGTACCCGTACATTCCATCGCTGGCCCGTTTTTGTTTTGGGCGTAAATGAGTTCTCTAATCTCAAATAGAGAGTTGAGAAACCATTTAGGATTTGGTTGACAGATTTTGAATTTGTGTATAAATGATGTTTTTTTTTATAAGAGCCTAGAACAGTTGGAGGTTTCACCTCCTCCGCTTAAATCCGAATTGGATGATTTGACAGTGATAATTTTTTTATATACAGTATTTGAAACATATTTAAAATTGATATTTAATATTGATTTATAATTGAAAAAAATCATGATCCATATTTGTATTCGAAAACGATGACTTTTTTTTTTTTTTTTTTTTTTTTTTTTGTAAAAATCCAGAGAAAACATTACATAAAGAACAGAAAGCGTGAATAATGATATGATTTAAGAAATGTGAGTGGTCATATTTCTCATAAGCTTGAATTAGCTTAATCACCTTAATCTTGAACGAGTAATGAATTTGTTTGCGCAATTTTCTACGCGTAATGAAAGAGAAACGTGTAAGATTCAAACCTCCTGAGACAAAGTCTCAGAAATGGGTGTTTGATTAAGTGAATAGGCCTCCAAGGGGCGCAAGCACACAAATTACAGTCCTAAAGATTATAAAACTACGAAAAAAAATAAGATGCTCGTTTGAGTCTTCATTTGATCGGGGATCTTCCTCTTCGCATGAGTGAGTCTTTTATAATGGAATTTGTAAATTACTTGGACGGTTTCAGTCCTTAACTTCCCTGTGACTGCCTGGTCGTGCCTCCAAGCGTTGAATTGTGCTCCATAACTGCTTGATCGTGGAGGGAAACTTCCTAACTGCTGTAATCGTGGGATCATGTGTTTGGTCGGTCTAAGTCCTCTTTCGTTCTAATTGCTGTTACGGTCATCCTGAGTCTTCTATCGTCCTAATCGATGTGTCATTTGGCGATTGCTCTGATCGCTCTTCCCTTCATCGTCCATGACTGCTCTAATCGCTCTTCCCCTCGTCGCCCTTCTTGTCTTTGTCTTTTCCCCTTTCGTTCTTTTGCTTTAGGGCGATATTACTCTAAGGTGACTTTCTTTTGTCAACAATTGTCCCCCAAATTCACCTTGATTGAATTGGAAATGAAATCGAGGTGAATTTCTTCATATCAGGGTGATGGGCATTGGCCTATAAGTCTTCGCGTTACGACACCTGTCTGAGGCGACTCTTCCTCGATTTACCGCTCTTTCTACTCGTTCGGTTGTCCTATTTGAAGATTGGCACTATTTCCCCTCGTTCGGATGCACTAATTGAGGACTGGCGCTTTTTCTTCTTGTTCGGGGGAGGCCATTGCACTAATTGAGGACTGGCCCGATGGGCATTCCTTTTCGCCCTCGGCTAGCTAGCTACCCGACCTATATTTCAGTACTGGTAATCTGAGAAATTGGGGGGTGCAGTACCTTCCCACAGATGAACTCGGTCATCCGTTGTCAACAGATGTAACCCATCCACAACGTTATATTCCATTTTACAACTCAACCCGTGTGGATGGCCGTTGGCTAACCTTCTTACATTCCATTTCACAACTCACTAAAGAAAAGCTTTTGTTTCCGACGACCCCTTTTCCATACAGAGATTTTCTTTTTCCGGCTCTGCTATACTCCTTCCGTTCCTTCCCCCTTCTAACCATTCTGCTATTGAACTATTCACCAACCTACGGTCTATATCTCATACTATCGTCTTACTATGGACGTTGCTCTTCGTCGGTTCCTCACAAATTGTGCCAAATATTGACGGCTGACTCTCATCTCATGGGGTTATATGGGAATGTCATTCCTCGTGACAATGTTTTGAGCTGGGTCGATGTATGGCTGAGTAATTGGGAGAGGTTATAAGCTGCCATTCAGAGCATTCCCTTGAGACCTCCCCTTTATATACTTCCAAAACGTGATATTGTTCTCATTTGCAATGTTTTCCATGTGCTACCTAACTGATTGACGGGTTCTCTGCCCTAAGCCTGACTTTGTCGAAAGTAGTATGCGGTTTGATGGTTTTGTCACATCAACTCTGCTTTTTATTCTGCCACACGCAACAATAATGGTGATAGCCTGGACGATGCTTCCGGGGAATGACTCGTGTTGACACATGTAAATGAAAATCATAGAGTTTCGGTTTTCGTCAGTTGCCAAATGTTCGGCTAGATACACTGTTGAGCTCCCCAAAATCATTTCTACCCTAGCCCGAGTTGGTCTTGAAAAGGGTTTGGCCGATCTAGTGAAAAACCGATGTCGAGAGCGCGACAGAACCTGGCTTCTAAAGGAGTTACCTGACGAGCTTCAGCGATCTCGGCCGGCCAATAATTATGTAATAACGTGGGACGTTTCATCGTCCAGGTGTTGTCAGTAATCTCTGGCCGATAAGTAATTATGTAATAATACAGGACGTTTCATCGTCCAGGTGTTGTTCATTTTGAGGACGTTTTTGTCCTGTGTTCTTATATTTCTTAGCTTTGTTCTTATTGCGAAGACATTACATTTTTCGCGCACCCATAATGATTTCAGGGTGGTAGCTGTCGGTCTACCAATCCTCGCCCTACAATTTATTGGGCGGCCTTTTCCATTCCTGTGCGAGCTCATCACATCTGCAATAAATGTGCGATCTTTCCCAACACATTTCATTATGACGCCAATTAATGAGCCGTTTTTCACGTCATTTCGGTGTCTCCTTTCGTCACACGTCACTCCAAATCGAATCATATCCCAACACCTATCTAGGGCGGTTCTTCATCCTTTTCACTTTCCCGTCTTTCTGCCCCTCGAAAATTCGGGTTGCGACACTTGTCCCCGGTTGTGTATATAAGGGTTTAGCCCACTCAGGATTTCACTTTACTTTCGACCCTCTTTGCAAACTTCCTTTCTTTCTTACTTTCAATCTTGCATTAATGGCGTCTTCTTCTTCTGCCCCAAGAACCAGCTCCTCAACTTTTGGTGATTATCGGATGGCACTGGACGATTCTTCTGTAAGTACTTTTGATGTTCATCTCCTCAATGAGAACTACGGCCAGTGCACTCTGGGCCCTGTTTTTGTCGATGACGATGCTATTGCCACAGCCCCGCTGGCACAACAGTTTCCTTATACTTCTGGTCTCCCCTTTTCAGAGCAACTAAATGTTTCTCCCCTGGCTCAATCTAATCCTATCTACACATGGCCTAAACACGACTCTGCTTTTGAGACTTGGTTCCAACGTATGCTATTGCATACAGAGACCCGTAATTTTCTTGAGGAACATGGCTTCCTTTCTTTTATCGAACTCTCCTTGGCCTTTCCCTCTTTTGACCGAAATATGTTTCCTACCCCCTACTCTTCTGGTCCACTGAATACAACGTCTTCATCTTCCCGGTAGGTCCTTTCACCATTACTCTTCGCGATGTCAGCGCTCTTACTGGGTTGGCCCCTCTAGGTGCGACCATTTCAGCCTGCACAACCTTTCGTTTCCTCCCACCTCCAATGGACTCTTTGTCCTTTTCGTCCTACTCCGCTTTCCTCCGTACCTATTCCAAATCGGCCGGTCCAATATCAATGTTGGAGCGAACGGACTTCCTTCATTATTGGCTTTGCAAATATATCATTTGCGCACCCAGCCAAAAACCCGTGGCGGGTTACCTCCCCATCTCTTCTGACCTTGCCAATGGTCGTCGTTTGGACCTAGCATTTTTCATGTTGGCTGCCATTTATCGGGGTTGGCCGTTCTTCAAAAAAAACTTCGGTCAGGGGCTTCACCAATTACCTCTGGCCCTCTGTGGCTTGTTCAGCTTTGGCTCCGAGCCTATTTCCCTATTTTCGGCACAATTGACTCAAATCATTCTTATCTTTGTGCCGGTCTTCTTTTCACTTAACTTCGGCCATCTTCTCTTCTTCCTCGTGCTGCCTTCGAATATTTTTACACTCTCTCTCGGGTTCCCTCTTTCTTCCCTTTTTCCTTGGTCGACAGTCCTTCATTCGTCCATGACATCCCCCACTCTGAAGAGGATGAATCAACTTTTCGCATATGGCGCAGGTTTTTATGTAGCCCGACCTGATTCATGATATCCTGACCGGGGCCAATGGCAAGGCCGGAGTGGAGGTGTATTCGCCCAATTTCGTTGTCCGTCAGCTTGGCCTCGTTCAAGGATGGCCTCTTCCATTCTTCCATACTCGCTCCACTTCGTCAGACCGTTTTAAAGTCCTTTCGGTCTCTGACGTAGAGCATTCCTTGTCGGAGACTCGTTCTTTATTTTCTTCTTTTGTCATAGTTCCTTTTGCTCCTTGCACATCGGTCCATTCTTTCTTTGACCATTTTTGGCCACCTAGCCGGGAGAGATTCTTTTCTCTGCCCTTTACGTGAGTATTTTAAGTCATTATTCTTTCTTCCAAATCTTCGGAGTTGGCGGGGTCAAAGAAAACAGCTGAGGCAGCCAAGCCAAAGAAAACCAAACAAACCAAAAGGAAACAACCTTCCTTTAGCCATAGCTCTGATTCGGACGTGCCGCTCGTGCGTCGTCCTAAGGTACGCTCTGAAACTCTCGTCCCTTTTTATACGTCGGTCTGAGACACCCTGAGGTTTTATAAGTTATTGTATCTTGTGTAGGTGCTTAGATTGGCGCCACCTTCTGCCGTGCCTGAAACGACTCAAACTTCGGGGCTCGAAACTCCTATGATCGAGGGTCCATCTGAAGAGGCTGATCCCAACGTGGCCCCGGTCGTTCAGCTTCCATCGGACGACGATGAAGTAGTCGAGGCTCCAATCGTGGAACAACCATCGGAAGAGGGTGAGACAACTGCTATCGGTGCGTCGTCCGGAGCCGATCCCCAAGGTATGGAGCCATGTATAAAATTTGGTCGTTCGCATCCATGTGTTGAAGATATTTCAAAAGACCATCCGTTATTTGAATGCCCCCCTGTGGACGATCTTGTACCAATTGTACAGGACCCGGATGACGAGCCTGACGTGTCCGAACCTATCTGGCCGGATGATGGGCCACTTTGGCGTCATCTCAAACAACTTTACCCATTAGTGCGCAGAATGGTTGCCACAAGTCTTAGGGGAAGTTATAGGGATGTAGACGGCCTTTTTAGTTCGGCCGAATTGGAGCTATTGGAGGATGCTCGGTCTATGTACAAAGACGATGTACTTCGTCATATTTATGAAGAAGAGGAGGTTGTTTATATTTCTGATTCCTCTGATTCTGGTACTTCTGCAGATGCTCGGCCTACAACCGTACCGCAACCATCGTCGCCATATGTAGCATCTCCAGACTCCTCAGCGCAACCAACTTCGGCCTCTAGACAGCTGTCGTCCTCTGCTCTTCCGTCCTCTCCTCCTCGGGCGATGTCTCATGTACCTTCGATGCAGGAACTTTCTGTGTTTGACCAGCCGTCATCTTCGGCTCCTCACTCCCCAATTCTTCGGTCGGCAGCTCCTGTTTCTTCGGCTCAACCATCTGCTGCTTCTGAATGGCCATCATCTCCCAATCACTCAGTCCAATCTCCTAGGGGAGAACTAGTGTTGTCACAGGAAACCCCTATGCCTTCTGTTGCTAAGCTGTCTAGTTCTGCTCGTCGGCCCCAAACTGTAAGTGATTTCTCCCTGTGTTCTCTTTTCTTCGTCCATTCTTTTTTATTACTAACTTTGGTCTTTGTAATCAGGCTTCGGATCAATTTTTTCAGTCGGTCCAATATATTTTGAGCGACTTGGATCAGTTAGCCTCTGCTTCTTTCTTGCCTCCCTTATCTCCGGCCCAAGCTACATCAGACATGGAGGCCCTTAAGGAGGTTCTTGGCCAATATGCATCATTCATGACAAATGATATTGTTCAAGCTGCTCTACCAGAGAATGTGCTAAAATTAGAAAAAGCTTCCTCCGAGTTAGACCGATTGTTGGGTCTTCCTGTTTTACCCATTTCGGCCGATAGTCGACTCGCTCTCCAGGACTTGCAAAGCAAGATCCCGGCCCTTATTCTTCGTTATCGCACAACACAAAGTCAGAAGGCCGGGGTGCGTGCATCCATAAACAAGAAAGAGAGGCTTCAAAGTGCCATTGATAACCTTCGACAAGCTATAAGGGAATCCACAGAAAAAATGGTTATCGAAAAGTCTTTGCTGCTGGACTTAGAACGATAATTATAAGATACCCAACGTCAAATAGAGGAAAGCAGCATGAGGAGATATGCCAAGAAAATAGGGTTAGCCTCTCTGGTAGTTGAGGCCACTTCTACTATGGCCGAGTTCAAAGATCTGGCCCGAGTTGATTTTGAAAAGGGCCTGGCCGATCTGATAAGGGCCGATGCAGAAATCATATAGAATGGCGAACCTTGGGGATAGGTTCTCGCTTCTGAAGGATTCGCCCGACGAGCCCCAGCGACCTTCGGCCAATCAATGATTATGCAAAATTGTAGGACGTTTGATCGTCCAAATATTGTATCTTTGAGGACGTTTTCGTCTGGTATTAATGAATATACATTTTTATTTTACTTGACTTGTCCCTGTTAACAGGATATTACATTCTCGTGTTCCCATAAAGAGGGCAAATATTTTTTCAAATATTTACCATTTATCGCCCTAACATGCACTTTTCCATTCAAATTTTTTTAAATTATAGGCCCCGTTTGGCAATACATCTTTTACCTCGAATGGGCCTTCCAATTAGGCGACCATTTACCATATGCCGGATCTTTAGCACCAAGTGGCAATATAGTTTTCCATACTAATTCGCCTTTTCGGAACGACTTAGCCATGACTTTCTGATTATATTCCTTGGCTATTTTCTCTTTTGTGCTTCCAAACGATTTATGAAATCGCATTTAATGTCGTCCAATTCCAACAAATTCTGGATCATTGCTTCGCTGTAGTCATCCTTTGTTAATTCTTTTTGTAGCATCACCCTAATGGACTCAATATTAATTTCAACTGGTAGTACGGCCTCTTGACCATATACTAATTGAAATGGCGTGACCGAGGTACTCGTTCGCGGTGATGTTCTATAGGCCCATAGAGCCTGACTCAAACATTCATCCCATCGTCTGGCATTATCTGTTACCATTTTCGAATCAACCCTTTAAGGATTTTATTGGACGATTCTGCCTAACCGTTGATTGAGGGTGGTAATATGGGGTGGTGTTTACTAACCGGATCCTATATTCGGCCATGAAGCTTTTTATCCTCTCGCCATTTAACGAAGTACCATGGTCCACCATTATTGTTTGTGGTATACCAAATCGGTGAATGATGTGCTCCTTTATGAACTTAATGACTTGCTTGAGAGATTTATGTTACTGGAATAGCTTCCACCCATTTGGTAAAGAAATTTGGGGCGACAAATGAAGGTGTGTCTTCTTGCTTGAAGTAGTATAGATTTTTCCTATCAAATCTATAGCCCATCCCATGAATGTCCATGGTTTAATGATAGGGACAATTTCGGTTACTGGTACCCTCTGAATCGGCCCGTGCTTCTGACAAGTGACACACCCATTGGCGTACGATATGCACGACTCTCCCATTTTCGGCCAATAATAGCCGCTCCGTATAATCAACCATCTCATCTTTATCCCAGCCTGATGAGCCCTACAAACACCTTCGTGTATTTCGGCCATAATAGTTTTGGATTCCGATGGCCCTACACATTTCAACAATAGACCGTCTTGGCATTTTTTGTATAACACATCTCCCGATACCACGTAATTCAAGGCTTTGAGTTTCAGCCTTTGATCTTTCCCATTTTCGGGCTGTTTTAGAAATTCTTGGATCTCGCTTCTCCAATCGTCCTTAATTTGGACTTCGATGGTCATGACATCTATCACTTTTTTTCGTCTCATCAGGGCTGGCTTGACCTCTTCGCTCATATATATACCGTTTATGCTTGTCTGTTTATATCCGGAGGCCGCTTGGGCTAAATTGTGGCCACTTTATTCTTCGCCCTCAGAATATGTTCCAGCTCCGCATAGTTAAATTGACCTAGTAATTCTTTGGCTACATCTGATAATGCCATGACTGATGGGCTCTAGCATTTAAAGTCTCCCGTTACCTGCCGGGTTACTAATTGTGAGTCTCCTCGAATGGACACGTGTGTTACTTTTATATTGAGGAGTATTTCCAACCCAAATATCAAGGCTTCGTATTCGGCCTGATTGTTGGTGCAAAATTCGTCCAACCTAATCATGAAACGGAACGATTCTCCCAACGGACTGACTATGACTATTTCTATCCCCGTTCCTTTCGTTGTGCTAGATCCATCAAAATACATCGTCCATGATTTCAAACTGCATTCGTCTAATTCCATTTCCATTTCTCTAATGGTACTCAAACATGGGTGGTCAGCTAAAAAATCTGCCAGGGCTTATTTTTTACGGCTTTTTAAGGTTCATGTCGTATATCAAATTCGACAATGATAATGACCAGAAAACCAACTCTTTGATGCAAGATAGGACGAGAGAGAACATGTACTTTATTATATTAACTTTAGTGATCAAGTACACTGTATTGGGCCTAAGGTAGGCTCGTAATTTAGTACATGTAAAAAACAAAGCCAAACATAATTTCTCCATTGGAGAATAATTACATTCATAATTCAACAATTGTCTGCTGATGTAATAGATGGCTCTTTCGACGTCCATGTCGTAGTCTTACGCGATCATCCCAGCTATGGACTGCTCTTCGGCTGATATGTACAGCTTCATTGGCCGTCTTGGTACATGAGGTATCATCATTGGCGGCTGCGACAAATATTTCTTCAGCCTTCAAAAGCCTTTGATGTTCTTTCGGTCCAGACGAATTCGTCCTTATCCTTCAGCCTCAACAAAGACGAGAACATCTTAGTTTTTCCTGCACAGTTGGAGATAAATCGTCTTAAGAAATTGATTTGTCCTAAAATCTCTGCAACTCTTCTTATTTGGGGTTATTTGGCCTCAGTGATTGCCCGAGATATATTAGAATCAATCTCAATCCCCCGTTGGTGTACTAGAAAGCCAAGCCAAGAAATTTCCTGCACACACCCGAAAGCATATTGGACGGGGTTCAACTTTAGTTTAAATTTTCTCATTCGCTCGAAAGCCATTGCTAAATGGCTGAAATGTTCGTCCATGGTCACTGATTTAGCCACTATATCATCTACATAGACCTCTACGAATTTGCCGATCTTGCCATGGAAGATTGGATTCATGGCCCGCTGGTAAGTGGCCCCAGCATTTTTTAGACCGAACGACATCACCTCCCACTCATAACATCCTAAATAACCTGGACACCTAAAGGTCATTTTATGTATATCGCTTTCGGCGATATAGATCTGGTTATAACCTGCATACCCATCCATAAAAGAGTACACCTGATACCCTGCTGTGGAGTCTACTAGGGAATCCACCGTTGGCATGGGGTATTGATCTTTTGGTGTCGCTAAGTTTAAATTCCTAAAGTCTATGCATATTCTTAGCTTTCCATTCGTTTTCATGACGGGGATGATGTTTGACAACCATTCTACGTATGGGGTCGTCCTAATGAATTTCGCCTCCAAAAGTCGTTCAACCTCTTTCTTAATGTCAGGCATAACATTAGGTGCAAACCTTCGGGGAGGTTGTTTATGTGTCTATGGCTCGACATGATTGGAATCCTATGCTCTACTAAGTTCTATCTAACCAGGCATTTCATTGTAATCCCAAGCAAAACAGTCTTTATATTTTTGTAACAAATGAATCAGTTTTTCACGTACCTGGGCCTCTAGTTCCTTGCTGATGTAAGTAACATATCTATCGCCCCTGCTTCCCAGATTTACCTCGTCTAATACATCCTGTGCCCTTGAAATGCTCGCATTATGCCGTCCGTTTAGAGCGTAGTCTTCTTCTTCCAGTTCGCTATTGTTACTTCCTTCCAGCAAACAATCTACCCCACATGCCTCTCTTATCCTATCTGGTCTGGTGTGCTAACAATTATCCCTTAAGGGGGAAATCGTGGCCTGAGCTTCGACCTCATTTTCTCGTTCCGTCACATAGGCCATTAGATTGGCCTTGGTAGCCGCGAGTGCGGCTTGTTCTTTACTCTGCTTGTTCTTCTTCATTTGAACTGCTGTGCGTCGACTCCCCAAAGACTACTATGGTTGGCCTTGTTTGTGTGAACAAATCATTTAGCAAATTTGCAGGGTATGGCTCGTCATTTTGAGCCACGATGGCTGAATTTTCCATTCATTCACAACTCTGGTCGGCCCGTAATTTCCTTCATACATGAAGTATTTGGCCGAATTTGTCTCTGCAGCGGAAGGCTTATTGTCGGCATGTACAATTTCAACCTCATCTTTTGGTTCCAGAAAACTAGGCATTGATGAAGAGATGAAGGAATGCACCGGCTACCATGTATCCAATCTCGTCCCAAGAGCTGTTATATGTGGTTGGCCCGTCTATGACAAAGAAACACCACTGTCTTCGTAGTATTCCCTACTTGCAAGTTTAATGAGATGACCCATTTGGCCGTTGTCGCCCATCCATTGAAACTTGTTAGCATCACTTCCATAGGGATGAGGTCGTCTTCTGACTTTGCTAAACGCCCTAGCATCCTAAACGGTATTGCATTGATGGCTGCTCCATTGTCAATCAATACTTTGGTGATGGGTATTCCGTTGGCTTTGCTTTCACATACCAACGACCGTAGGTGCTTGGTCATCTATGGTGGTGGTCTGGGAATATCACCTTCCTGATAGGCCTATCTCCATTGTTTGTTCAATCTCGTCATTGGCCCGAGGTATCCCTACTCCCATGTCCCATCCAGAGGGTGGTAATGTGACTGGCGCATCATGAGAGCTATTATTGACGACCGTCTTCGCTTTTCAACCCGGTAACGGTCCATTTATTTTTGGCGTACCATATATTACGGGGTATGGGGATCGTCCCAAGTCCTCTCCTAACGTTCCGACCGCAGGGTTGCCGGCGGCTTATATAATTCTTTGAGAAACTGATTCTGTGATATTCCCCTTCTTCGTGCTTCAATCCTGATGTCTATTTCTTCCTCTATATCATTCATTTCCTCATCCGACAGCCTCTCTATCGGTTATCAAGAGTGCTGTATATTCGGTTTTTTATACCATCATAAACTTCTTCGTTATTTTCAGACCTTACATTGCTGTCCCCTTGAATTTCTCAGCCAACAAGTAATGATTCCTACAACTGGCGGCATACTGCCGAACTGAATGACAACATGGGGTTCTTCGTCATTGTCTCGTCACGTTTTCGTCTATCAAACTTGGTACGTTTATCACAATTCATAGTTGTCTCTTCTCTATCGTCACTCTCTTTACTATTCACCTCATATTTCTCACTATAGCCTGAGGTGACTTTCGTTACGCCTTTTTGGCGTATCATACGGCCATAATTTGTCTGGTGTCGTCTCAGTTGCGTCTTTATCATTTCGTCCACAGGAGGGTAGTTCCTTCCTAGATGTTGCCCCGAATATGGCTTCTGGTATGAATGCCATACGTTGGGCCGATGAATTTTCGGCCTAAACGTTCTCACATTTTGGACGAAGTTCGAATTCTCACCGTAGAACCTTGGTGCGAAGGTCTGTGGTTGTCATGCTACTTGCTTTTTCTTTACAGGCCTTTCGCAGGTATCCTCCAACTCCCTCATCCATTCTATATTGTTCTTGCACCGTACATAAAAATTTTGCTGAACCTTCCATTTTTGGGGTGCTTCAATCCTTTCCAGAGCGCTTGGTCGATGACAATCCTGTCCTTCATCCAGTACCAACTTGAACTTTGGTAAAGTCATTTTAGTAAGATCCGAGTTGATCATGTTTAATTCCACTGGCTTTGGAAAAGAGTTTTCGTCCACTGCCATCTTTTTTTCGAACGTTATTCGTCCAGACTCTATGGCATCCTACAAAACATTCCGAAAAACAAGACAATTATTAGTGGAATGAGACCACGCATTATGCCACTTACAATATTTTTTACCACCGATTTGCTCGGCGTTTGGCAACATGTGGCGATCGCTCAAACTAATCTGCTTGTCTTTATATAACTGATCGAATATGGCGTCGACTTTTGTGATATCAAAAGAGAAGTTTCTACTCTTTTTATCATTCTATTTTGGCTTGGGGTGTCAGGCCCATGCCTTGCAAACGTACGGTTTCCTTTAACCAAGCGGGCCAAACATAAATCGGCCGATCGATGTCCATTTCGCCAACCTCATAATCGAGTTCCTGTAATACGTTCATTTGCTGGAATTTTTCATTTATTCCTCCTCTCTTAGTAATCGTTCATAACGCACCACACTAGTGATGAGTTGGGGGAGGTCCCAAAATTCACGATCTTGAAATTTCTTTTTCAGATCGAAATTGAGGAAGCTTTGGGCGATTCTTACAAATTATTTTTCTGGCAAAGGCACGTAACATCGACCTCGAGCTACCTTAAACCTTTGTAAGAATGTCTCGGCCCATTCTCCTGGCAACTGTCTCAAGTTTGCCAAATCGGCTAAGGCGACTTCAGATTCGGCCTTGTAGAATTGCGCATGGACTAACTATTCCATTTATTGCCAATTTCTACTGCGTTGGCCGACAAGCTGATATACCAGGAGAAAGCTACTCCTGACAATGAGCCGGGAATAACCTCAACTTATGAAAATCAGTTGTTTCCCCACACTGAAGGGTAAATCGCCCTATGTGTTCCATAGTGGAAACTTCCCCAGATCTTGTAAACAGAGAAAAATCTGGTACTTTTAATTCCTAGGCCACGGATACGCCACATCGATCCAATCTGGATATGGCTTCCGATACCTCGGCTGAATTGGCCGCACTCCCAGACCGAATTGGTTTGAAGAATTTCGGTAATCTTTTCTCTCAAAATGTCATTGCCATTGAATGGCATTGTTATGGGTGGTGGCTGTGGTCCTCTCACAAGTGGGACATAGTCGTGATTTTGTCCTTGAGAAACCTGGGGACCTTGGGGCAACACCACTTCCTGTTGTACCATATTTGGCCCTTGGTGTAGGTTCGGCCCTAGATATGGGCCATTGTCCCCAAGACTTACTCCTCCCCTTGAAGTCGTAGGGACAATGATCCCTTGTGGGGGAATATTGCTCGGACCAGCCTCATGACTGCTTGGTGCAAGGGGAGGTGTAGTCCACGGCAGGGTTGTCCCCCCGTTTACACATTTGGCCATCAATTCGTTTAATGAGCTTAAGTTTTTGGCCATATTTTCATAATGTGAGTTACTAGTCGAAGTAAACTTATCTATGATATGAGCATTTTGAAGCCTAACCTGCTCGACAACATCCTGTGTAAATTCACCGAACAATGCACGAACCGCATTAGGGCTGAGCTCTCACATAGATTCATATCGACTAGCGTCCGCCAGACCCTCGAAGTGACCCACTACGGCTGGAACGTGGGGCTGGTTGGTTTGCTCCAGTCCTCATTCCTCCGTACCTGAGCCAATTTGAGTGTTTCTTTTCGGAGGCATCTCCACTTCTTACACCAAGTCTCCCACTGTGGTCGCTAAAAACTGTTTGCGCAATTTTCTACACGCAATGAAAGAGAAGCGTGAAAGGTTCAAACCTCCTGAAATAAAGTCCCAACAAGGGGTGTTTGATTAAGTGAATAGGCCTCCAAGGGGCGCAAGCACATAAATTACAGTCCTAAAGATTATAAAACTACGAAATAAAAAATAAGATGCCCGTTTGAGTCTTCATTTGATCGGGGCCTCTTCCTCTTAGCATGAGTGAGTCTTTTATAATGGAATTTGTAAACTGCTTGGACGGTTCAGTCCTTAACTTCCTGTGACTTCCTGGTCGTGCCTCCAAGCGTTGAATTGTGCGCCATAAACTGCTTGATCGTGGAGGGAATCTGTCTAACTGTTGTAATAGTGGGATCATGTGTTTGGTCGGTCTAAGTCCTCTGTCGTTCTAATTGCTGTTACGGTCGTCCTGAGTCTTCTATCGTCCTAATCGATGTGTCTTTTGGTGATTGCTCTGATCGCTCTTCCCCTCGTCGTCCATGACTGCTATGATCGCTCTTCCCCTCGTCGCCCTTTTTGTCTTTGTCTTTTCCCCCTTCGTTCCTTTGCTTTAGGACGATATTGCTCTAGGGTGACTTTCTTCTGTCAACAGAATTTGTATTAATGTATTAAGTTTTTTTGTTTTATCACGGGGCACGATCTATTAAACTATCAAAACCTCTATGAGTTATACAAGGATGCTGACCTAAGTTTTGTGTGGGTCTTGATCATTTAAATCTGTGGCTGCGGTTCATAGATATTTATTAATAAATTTGTTTACAAGTATAGTAGTATTAGAAATTATCATTGGCGCAATCAGTGAAATGGGAAAACATAAAATTAAAGAGATGCTATATTTATGGGCCTAGTTTTAATTACAAACTTCAAAATATAGGGTTAATTAAAACCAAGCCTAATATTAATTAAAAATGAATTTCAATTATTTGAGCTTTTAGTAGAATAACATGGGTTAAATTAGCAGTAGAATAACATGGGTTAAATTAGCAGTTGGAGCTAGAAAGCGCATGGGTATTCAATCTCTCTATTATTTCAATTGTAGTCGAAAAATATAATAATAAATAAAAAATTAGAGTAGTTATAAGATAACACAGAAGATTGCAACCATCTGCCATCGATCGCAATGGTGAATGAAGATAGTGGAGAAGATTGCCGCCAATTCATGTGGATTCTTAACTGAGGTAATTCTCTAAAACTGTTGGATTACTTATCGAAAATATTTAGTCGGTAAAAATCGTTAAATACCAACCGAATAAAAACCGTTTAAAGATTAATAAATTTTCTGACCGAATATCGACTGTTTACCAACCGATAAATTTCCAACGGACTAATCCGTCGGTATTCCGTCGGAAAAAGACAAGCTGAGCACAAACTTAGCACCAAGAAATGGCCCCAAGTTTTAACTGACGTATTACCGACCATATTTTCAATTAATAAATAAAGTCCTTTTGCCGACTTATCTCGTCGGTCGGTACTATGTAAAATTTACCGACCAATTACTTATCGGTCGGTAAGTGTGAAATAATTTTAATAAAAATTATTGAAAATGGATATATACCGATTGAATATATATCGACCGAATTGTAGGTCGATAATTACCGACTGATGACAAGTCGGTCGGTAATATTAGCACCTAACAACAATTGAGTGCCAAGACATGATACCAAAACTAACGTTTTACCGACCAAATAAAAGTCGGTCGGTAATTTACTGATCGTAATAGTCGGTCGGTAAATTTCTAAAATATCAAAATAAACTTTCCTCTTGTCTTGCCTCATTGTTTACTGTCTTCTCCATTTCCACATTTATGCCCACTTCTGCTTCAATCTTGGTAAGTTTTTTTCTTGCTACCATATTAACTAACAAAAATATATTATGCACAAATCAAATTAATTAGGAACTTTTATATTTAGGGATTTTTTTTGGGAGTGGTTGTATTTAGGTAGGAAAAATCAATTTAATTAGAAACTTGTATTATGAGTGTGTTGATGAATATTTTGAAGTATATATTATAATTTGATATGTTTATTTGTGTAACAGGGTGAATTGTAAATTTTCTTCCATTTTAGTTATAACATAACAGAGATGAATTCAAATAGAGGGTGGATATATTCGAGGCTTAATAATAATGGCATATTTAATATGGACTTTATGAATGGGATACTAGAATTTATTGAATATGCTAGTGGTCAGTTGGCATATATGCAAGGCAATAAGATAAGGTGTCCTTGCAAAGTGTGTCATCTTTAGAAGTTTAGAGAAATTGAGGAAGTTAAGTTATATCTGGTGAAAAAATGGATTTGTTTCAAAATATTATGTATGGTATCGGCATGAGGAAACTCTTACATGTAGTGCGTCCGAGTAGTTCACATAAAACATGTCAAAGATGATAGAAACATAAGCCATAAATCCATATCACCAAATGGTTTATGATGTTGTTGACCCTAACTTTGTTAATGATGACCATAATTATTTTGATGTAGCTGGGTCTAATTCTCAGACAGATAATCTGGAGGAATCCTCTAATCCTTTTGCATAGAATTTTTGATGGAATTGATATCCCAAAGAATTTTTAGGATATCTAACGAACCTTTATACCCCTTGGGTGCTAGTTCATCCCACTGCGTAACTCTAACGTATGCAGGACAACCCAAAATCTTTAAATATCTATGATTTAGATTTCTACTGTACCATATCTGATATGTGGTTGTCGAAAAAATTTTGATGGAACTCTGTTAAGTATGTGAGCAACAGTAAGTAAAGCGTAACCCCAAAGATAATATGGAAGATATGCATAGCTTATCATAGATCGTACCAATCCAATAAAGTATGATTTCTCTACTCAGACACACCATTGTGTTGAGGAGTACCTGGTGGGCTATATTGGGCGAGAATCTCATTCTCCCTTAAATAACTTATGAATTCGTCGCTCATAAATTCACTACCTCGATCTGATCGAAGGCACTTTATGAATTTACCGGGTTTTTTTTTACTTCGTTTTAGAATATTTTGATCTTTGCAAATGTTTCTGATTTATGTCTCATCAAATAAACATATCCATATCTTGACTTATCATTCGTGAAAGTCACGAAGTATGTTAAACCATCATGAGCGACATAATTTAATGGACCACACACATCATTGTGTATTACCTCCAATAAATCTTTAACATGGTGTCTAACACCAAGAAATGAGGCCTTTGTCATTTTCCCTTGGATACATGACTCACAAATCGGATAAGGATATAAGGTAAGATCTTCAATCAAACCATCCTTAACCAATTTCGATAGGCGTCTAACACCTAAGTGGCCCAATCTCATATGTCATAATTCAATATTATTTAATTCAGATCTTTTACTTGTATTTTCCTCTACATTAAAAATATCTGATATGTTTCCAAAAATATTATGACCATTAGATAAAGAATATTCACATTCTTAGGGATATGCCCTATTCCCAACTTGGTGATGGGCTATATGTACATGTATTTGTAATATTTTCATTAATTAATAAAATGGAATCTTTATTATACGTGTCTTACATAAATTATATGAATCATCAAACACTGTAATAAAGCCCTTGGAGTAATAAGATGATGGCTTCCATGCCTTATGAATCATTACTCTTAAGCGTTCCTAGTCATAGTTTTGTGAATAATCTGGGCGTTCACAAAGCGGAGAGACTAGCATGATGATATGATCCGCCCTTAAGTGGGGTAGCCGATCTCATAGGCTACTAGCGGAGATCCGTCCGCTTGGTGTATCACATGGATGCATGAGTTGCTCGTGTCCATCGAACTGACCGCTGAAAGATTTCACATTGAGTGTTTATCCCACGTGTCTGTGTGAACTTTCATGTATCGATTGTATGACTAGTCCTTAGACATGAGGTCCTTACAATCTTATGTGTGGATCAAATAACTTTGACATTCTTCTTCCCCAGTTCAAAAGATCCGGTCATAAGGGTATGATTGGGTCATTTGTTGAAACACAAGAAGTTTGTAAAGATACAACAGAGAATCGCCACTCTCTCGGATAATATTTTCTTATAAGAGTAGTATTCCAGTTCGTAGGTTGATATATGTGATCAGTGCTTGAGACTGTGGCCGCAGTGGAAGAATCATGTGAGATTCTTTGGTTAGCACGATTCATGACATTATCAACATCACATCTTTGACTATATGGGTAGACATTTTCCATACTCTAGGTCAAACGGTGGAGATACAGTGAGGCGAGAGACCGTATCATATGTAAATTGAATACATAATGGGTATATATATATCTTTCCTTCTCATTTGGGGGCCTTGGCATGTTGCTAGATGTCAACATTGGTCATTGAAATAGAACGACCATCTGATTGGAGGATAATTTATGTTCGATTAAATTATCACGATTCATTTCATGTCCAACTTGAGGGGAACCCAAAAGGTCACACACAACAAAGTCGAAATCAATGGTTAACAGTGCACAGTACAAATTTAACAACATATATGATTGCTGTAGGAATTGTTCATAAATGGTTCAATGTGTTTAATTATTGAACAGATCATTTATGAGGTTCTATAGTGGCTTAGGGATTGGTGAATGACGATAGAGGCACTTTGGGAATTGGAATAAATAAATAAATAAAACATGAATAGTAATGTGAATAGTAATTTTTTTATTTGTTATTTGTTTTGAATTCCAATTCGGACCAAACTCTTATTAGGGTTTTATAATCTCATTAAACCACTAAATTAAGATCCAATAGCTAAGATTAAATTAGCATTTATCCCACATCGGATGTTTAATTAATTTTATTATCTTTGGAGCACATATATAAACCCAAAGAATTCTTCACAAATTTTTGCACCAAACCTTTCATATCTTGGGTTTATATAAGTGAGCAACTCTAAAGTTTAAGAGTAAGCCACTAATTTTGAGGATCCTTAAGTCAAATTGACTAGAGGAACCTCGAGTTAAAAGTTTTGAGGTATTTACCTAGGCTAGCACCAAGGGCAAAATACCCGTGCACTCAAGGCGTAGTCTTGCCGTTGAGTTTTGGATTTGGTGTGTGCACATTTGGAGGCCACACACTTGGGTGGCTCTTTGGAACGTGGAAGAGCTTGCTGAGTTCGAGAAAAGCTTGTAGATTGGAGGGAGAACTTGAGGAGTCTTCGGTTTAAGTAAGTCTTTTTCTTTCTTTATTTTAATTAGAGTTCTTATGATAGTTAGCATGTTTAAGTTTATGTTCTTTGCATGTTTTATGAGTTTTTATGCTTAGAATATATAGTAACATGTCTAGGCTTATAGAATAATAAAAACAAATGGGTCTTGGGCAAAGGGATAGCGGCATCATAATTTGATTAATTTTTTATTTTCCACTGCGCACTTGCGGCCGTTTCCCAACAGTGGTATCAGCGTGTCGTTTTTGTTTTGATTAGTTCTCTCTCATTTGAACTCGAAATTGGGTTTGTAAAAGCTCGTTGGAAAGCTAACACCCTGAACTTAATTTTATGCACAAGTGTTGCATAATTTGGTTACGATTTAAATTGTGAAATTGCATTTAAAGTTCACACATCTGTAAAAAACGTGAATAGTAAATTTATTTCAATAAAATAAAATGCAATATCATTATTAAATATTAATCAAAGTTATTTAATGTCTAAAATAATTGCAACATATTAAAACTCTTATGCTTGATGATTCTATGTATGAATTGTTAGGGATATGCTTTATACCCAACTTGTGGATGGGCTATATATACATGTATTTGTAATATTTTTCATTAATTAATAAAATGAAAATCTTTATTATACGTGTCGTACATAAATCATCAAACACTAAAGCCCTTGGAGTAATAAGATAATGGCTTCCACGCCTTATGAGAATCATTGCTCATAAATGTTCCTAGTCATAGTTTTGTGAATAATCTGGGAGTTCACAAAGTGGAGAGACTAGCATGATGATATGATCCGCCCTTAAGTGGGGTAGCCAATCTCATAGGCTACTAGCGGAGATCCGTCCGTTTGGTGTATCACATGGATGCATGAGTTGCTCGTGTCCATCGAATTGACCGCCGAAAGTTTTCATATGGAGTGTTTATCCCATATGTCTGTGAGAACTTTCATGTATCGATTATATGACTAGTCCTTAGACTTGAGGTCTTTACAATCTTATGTGTGGATCAAATAACATTGACATTCTCCTTCCCCGGTTCAAAAGATCCAGTCATAAGGGTATGATTGGGTCATTTATTGAAACACATGAAGTTTGTAAAGATACAACATAGAATCTCCACTCTCTCATATAATATTTTCTTATAAGAGTAGTATTCCAATTCGTGGGTTGATATGTCTGATCAGTGCTTGAGACTGTGGCCACAGCGGAAGAATCATGTGAGATTCTTGGGTTAGCACGATTAATGACACTACCAACATTATACATTTGACCATATGAGTAGACACTTTCCGTACCCTAAGTCAATAGGTGGGGATACAGTGAGGCGAGGGATCGTATCATATGTAAATCGCATACATAATGGGTATATATATCTTTTCTTCTCATTTGGGGGCCTTTGCATGTTGCTAGACGTCAACCTTGGTCATTGAAATCGAACGACCATCTGATCGGAGGATAATTTATGTTCGATTAATTTATCACGATTCATTTCATGTCCAACTTGAGGGGAACCCAAAAGTTCACACACAAAAAATTTGAAATCAATGGTTAATAGTGTACAGTACAAATATAACAGCATATATGATTACTGTAGGAATTGTTCATAAAAGGTTCAATGTGTTTAATTATTGAACAGATCATTTATGAGTGAGCAACTCTAAAGTTTAAGAGTAAGCCACTGATTTTGAGGATCCTTAAGTCTAATTGACTAGTGGAACCTTGAGTTAAAATTTTTGAGGTATTTTCCTGGTCTAGTACCAAGGGCAAAATACCCGTACACTCAAGGCGTAGTCTTGCCGTTGAGTTTTGGCTTTGGTGTATGCATCTTTGGAGGCCACACACTTGGGTGGCTCTTTGGAACGTGGAAGAGCTTGCTGAGTTCGAGAAAAGCTTGTAGATTGGAGGGAGGACTGGAGGAGTCTTCGGTTCAAGTAAGTCTTTTTCTTTCTTTATTTTAATTAGAGTTCTTATGATAATTAGCATGTTTAGGTTTATGTTCTTTGCATGTTTTCTGAGTTTTTATGCTTAGAATATATAGTAACATGCCTAGGCTTGTAGAATAATCAAAACAAATGGGTCTTGGGCAAAGGGAAAGCGGCATAATAATTTTGATTTTCCGTTGCGCACTCGCGGCCGCTTCCCAACATGATTAGAATTGGCATGATTATTTTAGGGTGCAAGCATCTAGAGTATTTCTAAGGAAATAGAGAGTGTATTGCTTATCCCTTAGCTAAGTAATTATTCTGTGATGAACTTTGAGATTTATTACCTTTAATGCTAATAAATATAAATCAATTGTTTATAATAAAAAGACATTATAAAAGATACAAGTGGGGTGGGACCAAAGCGTTAATAAAACTTTCCAAACTAAAGTTAATTTAACCAAAGGTATTACTAGAGTTAGATAATGATTTGGTGTCTTCCTTCACTCACTACCTTTTTATAGCCAAAAGGAAAAGCTGTGAAGACATCTAGATAATCATTTACTCAAAGCTTACCTTAAAGCATATTTAAAGTGTTGGACTAATTTGGAGGATCTATTGTTTATTCCTGTCACCAAGGCAATAAGAGCCTAAGAGGTAAGGGTATTTAAGAGAGTTCGCTCTACCATCCCTCTGGGGAATTTTCAATGGAGGAATCCATTTGACAGTTATTCACTTAAACATGCTAAAATCCTCAATAATAATTTAAGTCTAAAATTTGCCTCCCATTGTAAAGTATAGTCCCAAAGGGCTTAAACCGTATTGGCAGGACTAGGCTTTACCAGACTGACCAATACCAATTTGTCCCTAAATCGTACTTTTGACAATGGTTTGACTTTTCCGAGTCATAAGTGACCCTTAGGCATGGTCTTATAACTTAGTGGCAAAGATTGGGTGTCCACGAGGACTAGCATAAGTTATGGCATGTTTGATTGCCCAACCCAATGATCAAGGAATTGTGATTTATATCATAAATTGGTTGGGAACCTACCTAATTATCATATTTTTTAACGATCGTCCTTAGTCGGAGTTATGAAATGATGATAATGGGATCCTTGCCCATAAGAAATCCATCATATTGGGGTTGATGCGATTTGCTTAAAATTTTAAAAAAATTGAGTGGGAGCAACATCATAATATTAAAAGCCCATGTTATTATGAAACATTAATGAAAACATATTCCTAATTTTAACATTCTCTCTTAATAGGTGGGTTAAAATATTTAACAAACATTCAAGTGGCAAACAGAGTATCACTTCGTTCCATCCTTGATGAGCATAAGCTCAAAGTGGACAACTACAATGACTGGTTTAGAAACCTTAAAATTATCTTACGACAAGAAAAGATTTTCTATGTTCTTGAAAGACCATTTCCCCCTGAACCCGCAGAAGATGCTGACCAAAATACATTTGATGCTTGGAAGAAACATGTCGATGATGATGAGCAACCAGTTTGCATAATGCTTAGCTCTATGTCAGACGAACTTCAGAAAGCTCACGAAGATATGAATGCTCAAACCATCATCTTTCACTTGAAGGAGTTGTATGCAACTTCCGTTCATACCGAGAGATTCCAAGTGTCATGTGCCTTATTCCAAATAAGGTATAAGGAAGGATCTGTTAGTGGACATGTGCTTAAGATGATTGGCCACATTGAAAAATTGGCCAACCTCGGGTTCATCATGGATCATGAGATAGGTCACGATCTAATTCTTCAGTCCTTACCAAAAGACTTCTCTAACTTTATTATGCAGTTTCATCTGTCTGATAAAGTAGATACTTTAGCAGAATTGCACAATATGATAAAGTAAGCAGAGAAGGACTTGAAACCGGAGCTTAAAACCTCTGTCATGCTTACGAGTACAGACCTGAAGCCACGAGGTCCAAAGAAAAATAAGGGCAGGGCCAAGGCTCCAGATCACCTAAAGCCCAATGGTAAGGTGGAGAAGAAAAAAGGAAAAAGGGGAAATGTTTCTTTTGTGGAAAGAAGGGTCATTGGAAGAAAGACTGCAAATCCTTGAAAGCCAAGGAAGCTAGGGAAGCCCAAGAGGCCAAGAAGCCCAATGCTTCAGATATGTTGTATATGATTGAACTATATTCTCAAAAACTCTGAACCTTCTACTTGGGTGCTTGACACCAGTTGTGGGACTCACTTGTGTAACAATGTGCAGGGCCTAAGAAACAGTATGAGACTCCATCATGGGGAGGTTGACTTACGCATGGGTAATGGAGTAAAACTGGCTGCATTGTGCGTGAGGACTTATTCATTATTTTTGCCGAATGGTTTAGTTTTAGACTTAGAAGATTGTGTTTATGTATCTTCTATAGTAAAGAACATCATTTCAAATTTTTTCTTTATGTAATAAAGGCTTTTCATGCCTAATAAGTTATAATGAATGTTCTATTTATTTCAATGAAATAAAATATGGAGATGGTATTTTGAATAATGGTATCTATGTCTTACAAACTAACAAAGAATGTTCAACCTCTAATATATACAACGTTAACTCGAATAATCTCAATGAATCACTTATATGGCACAGTCGCTTAGGTCATATCAATGAAACAAGATTAACTAAGCTACATAAGGATGGGTATTTAAGACCCTTCAAATATGAACCTTATGGAACTTGTGAGTCTTGTTTACTTGGTAAAATGACCAAATTATCCTTCAAAGGTAAATGACAGCGTGCAACAGAGACATTAAAACTCATACACTCTGATGTATGCGGACCAATTTCAGTCACCGCTAAAGGTGGATTCTCCTACTTCTTTACCTTTATCGATGATCACTCGCGATATGGGTATGTGTACCTTATGCAGTACAAATCTGAAGCCTTTGAGAAATTCAAAGTCTTCAAAGCTGAAGTAGAAAACCATCTTAATAAAAGTATTAAGTCACTAAGGTCTGACCGAGGTGGTGAATAATTAAGCGACGAATATCAAGATTACTTGAGAGAAAATGGCATTGTTTCCTAGTGGACTCCTCCGGGAACTCCACAGCATAATGGGGTCTCCGAAAGGAGAAATCAGACATTATTAGATATGGTCCGATCAATGACGCCAGACATGGATCTACCTCTTTCATTTTGGGGTCTTGCTTTAGAAACTGCAACACTACTACTAAACCAAGTTCCTTCCAAGACTGTTAGTCAAACACCATATGAGTTATGGTCTGGGAAACGTCATAGTCATAGTTATCTAAGAGTTTGGGGATGTGACGCATATGTTAAGCTCACAAAAACTAACAAATTGGATGATATAGAAATTAAATGTAAGTTTGTAGGATATGCCTTGAACTCAAGAGCATACGTGTTTTACGTCCCAAATGAACAAAGAACATTTATCTCATGAAATGCTAAATTTCTAGAGAATGAATTCCTTCTCAAGAAATATAGTGGGAGTAGACTTGACCTCGATGAGGTACGAGAAGAACAAACTAACATAGAACTAAGCCCTAGGCCCCTCAAAAGGGCAGCGACGGAACAACCACAAGGTTATGAACTTAGAAGGTCTGGTAGGGAAAGATATTAGCCTGAAATATATGGTTTCCATATTGATGAGGAACATGATCAGATCATTGATAATGACGATCCCACCAGTTATGACGAAGCAATGCTTGACATTGATTCAGTCAAGTGGCTTGAGGCCATGAATCCGAAATAGACTTTATGTATTAGAATCAAGTCTGGGACTTGGTGGATGCACCTGAAGGGATAAAACCTATAGGCTGCAAGTGGATTTACAAGCGTAAAACTGATGCAGAAGGCAACATCCAAACCTATAAGGCTAGGCTGGTGGCGAAATGTTATAGACAAATCCAAGGAATTGACTATGACGAAACCTTTTCGCCTGTTGCAATGATAAAGTTGTTGGACAATTATGACCCATAGCGTCACTATTTGTACAGATCATGGTGTTGTTGTACAAATTAACTACGTGACAAAGGAGATTGCACTCTTATCATTTGTGATTAGATCACCTAGATATATAAATGATAGGAGGTCCCTATGATTTGTTCCTGGACGGAGAATGAGACAGTATCAGTCCACGAAGGATAAATCATTAAATATCCCTAGTCAGAGTATTATCGAGATTAGACATCGATAAATACGTAAAAGACTAGTATTACACTTGTGCGCGTTTGTGAGGGCACAACGGTATAGTTCTCATATATTTGGGTATAGAGTATTAATGCAAGTGTAATAGGAGGTTGTGTTTTACCGATGGTACGGAAAACAGCTTCGCTCTGGATAGACCCCCTCAGAATTCCATTGGTAGTATGACTATGTGTCTATGGATGTCTGAAATCAGGGTAGGTGTATTTGGTCTTAACCTGAGACTTGCACCGCTAATACTTGCGACAATCAATATACTTTGGTTGAGGTCATCCAGGGCTTTAACAGGTTCTGTGTACGCCAATGCTGGGTATATTGAGAATCGTAGTGTGTTGGGTGTGATGTTAAGACAGAAGTATCACTCCAGTCATATGGAGATGATGGTCACATAGGATACGGAACTCGTTCTCTTAAATGCGTGAGCTATCGGGATATTATAACTAGGTCATGTATATCTGATTATAGAGACTAGTTACCAGACATCTGATATGTGCTTCGTACGGGGCAGACATAATTCCAGCCCCAGGCCTAACACGTGATTATCCGATGCTGGATAGAAATACGCAATACTACGGTATAATACGCTTGATATAGATCACATATTCCTATAAGGATATTTCTGGAGAATTGGGTAGGCATGGCGCTTTGCTAGAAGCCAACCTTGTTTTGTAAATCGGTATAAACAAAGTACGAGGTACTTACGTGTTCGGATAGTCCGACGACCGTATTTACTGCCAACATATCCGGGGATCTAATGTGTCGCTTCCCAAAGATTCACCGATGATGTATGACTCGCACTTTATTAATCTGGGATTAATTAGAAGAGAGAGAAAATTAATCTGGGATTAATTACGGAGATATTTTATCTGGGATAAAATATTAATTAAAGAGAGAGAACGATTAATTTGGAATTAATCGATAAAATAATATATTTGATATATTATTAGAAATTGGATTTTGACGCGGAATTGAAATTAGATTTTAATTTGGGCAAACGAGTTAATTTAGAATTAATTCGTTAGCGACGTGAATAATGATTTCGCTAGGCGTAATCATTTAATTACGACGCAACAGAAAATTTGTTAATTAGGAATTAGCGAACCCGAGCCCGGGATTATTTGCGAGCGCATTCGCATTTCGAATTTGAGTGCGGCACGCAAGTCAAATCGTGCGTCAAATCATTAGTCAATCAAGCGTCAAATCAAATGTCACTTTCAGTGATGTGACAAGTTGTCACTTGATTGAGTGATTGATGTGGTTGTTGAAAAGAAATTAATGGGATTTTTTTTTGACTTTTTGGTAAATGAAAAATGCTTTTATTTATTTGTTTTTGTTTTTGGAAAATAAAATAAATATATAAAGCATTTTCTTTTTATTTTCTCTCTCCCCCAATCGGTTTCTAGGAAACCCTTCTTCCCTCTCTCGGCTTGGAGCCGTTCTTCTTCTTCTCCTAATCTTTTTGGTTTTTCCGAATTTAAAGGAGAAATAAGGGACGATTTTTTTTGCAAAAATCAAGTGCTAGCACACCTTGAGTCATCCTAAGGTGTTAGGGCAGTGTTTTTTTGAGCTTGGAATCCATTCTTGGAGCTTAAAGCTTGGAGCTTCCATGGAGTCCACCCATGGCTGAATTCTTGGAGGAGTTTCACAGCCCAAACTGAGCAGCCCACTGCCACAGGGAGCTCACTGCCGAGCTTCGACAAGGAGGAAGAAGTGGCTTGTTCTTCACGTCGCAAGATCCGGTCAATGTGAGTATGTTTCCGCCATTCTCCTTTGATGTATTCATGCATTTTGTGCTTGATTTCATGATCTTGGGACCTAATTAGAAACCAACAATGGTATCTTGAGCTTTGATCTAGCATGAAAATTTTAGGGTTAAAATTGGGTAAACTCGATTTGAGCATGAATTGGTTGAATTGTTTGATTAAGTATTCTTGAATGAGGTTGAATTGATGTTGTGCATGATCAATTTCAAGAAATTTGGTTGGATCAAATTTTCCCAAAAAATGGAGGCTTGGCCGAATTTAGAACCCTAAATTTGTCTTGGCATAGTTTTGTTTTTTGATCATTGGATGACTTAAAACAATAGGGTAATGTTGTTTTGAAGTTCAATTGGATTGAATTTTGATTTGGAACAATTTTCCCTTTAAAAGTTGGCTTGGCCGAATTCAATGTAACATGAAATTCATTGTGATTTTTTGTTTTTGATTCATTGGATGAGTTGAATTGATTTGGGAAATGATGATTGTGGATTCAATTGGATTGAAACCGAATCAGATTGGAAAAACCCCTAATTGCCGAGACTTTAAGCATGTAAATTGGGTTTGATTTTGATTGAATTGTGTTGGACACTATTTGATGTAGAAGTGCATGATTAATTAGGCTAATTGATGTTTTAGAAATGTTAATTGGATAATTAATTGTGTATTACACTTAGGTTAATTAATTATAGAATTTGGAATTTTATAAGTTAATTAATTGGGCTTAAAATTGGATTTGGGCCTTATAGGTTGTAATTGGGCTTTTAGGCTTTGTTGTACAAAGATCAGTTTAGGCAAAATTGGTTGGATCCAATTAGGCCCAAACCGCATCCATAAAGTCCAATTATGACTTAATGGACCTTAATTATTTAATTGGGCCTAATGGGCCAAAATTGATTTCTGGGCTTATGGGGTAAATCCCGGATTGGACTTTGGTTATCGGTTTGACCCGAGTTGACCAAAATTCCACGCCTTGAAGAAATTAATTAAAAGCTCATTGGACTTTAATTAAATAAACGTTGGACGTTAATCGGGCTTTGAGACCCGTTGCGATTAAATTTGGAATTTAAGTCGTAAAAGTTCATTATTAAAGTGTAATATTTAATTTGGAATTAAATAGTGAATTAATATTAAATACAAATTGAATTGGATTTAATTTTGTAGTTTAATTTAATTCAAGAATTCGTACTTTGAGTACTTATTAGCAAAACGAGTTTGACTCGCGCAAAAATCAAATCGTTGTTTGAACATTGGATGATCACTAATTATCAGATTAATTAATTGGATTAGATTGATTGATAACATGCTTGTATGAATACATGGTTGCGATGCATGAATAATGTATATCGGATGGATATTAGATGGGATGGGCAATTTTGGAAATTGTAATAAATTTGATTTATTAATTGGACCTGCGTGTCCAGCCTTATCACCTCTATACTCTTTGTATTCTCTTCTCACATATTCCCCTCAATGTAAATGAGGTTTCTTTAGAAGTGTAGTGTAACGGGTAGAAGAAATATTTGTGCTAGCAGGAGAGAGAAAGGGAGAGATTTGATCTAGGATCAATTTTGTAAAGTATACATCCGCATATCATTATTATTTTTCATATGCGCTTTATTATGTGTTTAGAATGCATGTTTAAGGGTGTATGATGATGAGACCTTAACAAAGATAATAAATTGGTTGCCAATTTTCACGCGAAAAACCCTCAAATAATATTAAGCGTCTTTCCTTCCATTGAGTGATTCTCACTCAAGATCCGAGACGACATTGGTTTGTTGGCCAAAGTCAAGGCCTTTGTCTGTCAAAGATGTGTTTGAATCACGAAGGCTTTGTTCCATATTGGTGTCTTGTCCAAGTTGTGGTTTGTTGGCCAAAGTCAAGACCACTTCTTGTCCATCGACATTGATTATGAAGCTTTCCATGGTCAATGGGTCACGCTTGACTGGGATCACTAAGTTTGTTGTGCCAAAGCCAAGGCTTAGTTGATTCAGAGGAAAAAGGTTAGGTAATACATTGGATGTATTGGCATATATAAGATATATGTTTCGGACTTGGATGTCCCCCTACCGGATCTAGGAATTGGATTGGATCCAATTGATCTTAGAGATCTACCTAGTTAATTATCATACAATTTGTTGGCCAAAGTCAAGATTGTGTGATATTTAACGGGATCCTAGCCCACTAGGAAACGCGGTTTCCCGAGTACTCGACAGAGGGTTAGAGGCTCGCCGAAAAATAGTGGGAGGCAAGAATTGAATTTGCAATATTCGTTTAATTACTTGCTATACACGCTCATTCAAATTATTTTGTCATTAAATTAAATGTTAGTTGGACTAATATTTAAATTGTTGTTTCAATAAACAGTTGGACTGTATTATAGTTGATTATATAATTGGATTATAGTAATCAATATATTTGAATTAATTAATTTCAATTACAGTTGATTTTATAATTGGATTATAGTAATCAATGTAATTGAGGTTAATTGATTTAAATTATATTTGATTGTATAGTTGGACTATAATAATCAATATAATACATAGTACCACAAATCGTTGATTAAATAGTTGGACTATTAGAATCAAGATATAATTGAAATATTGACATTTAAAACATAATCCTGGGGAAAATGTGTTTAAATGGTTTAATTTTCAAATTGGGAATAATTTCAAGATGGTCATGGAAAATTAATAAGTTAGTTTATTTGATAAAATAACGTATTATGCCTAAAGCCCGGAGTTAAGCAAATAGTAGAGCATGATCTTTGGAAGATCATGTAATGATAACTTAAGCGCTTAATCCATTAAGCTTGTCGCAGTAGACTCCTTAATTTCTGAATCAGAACTAAGGATTAGATCCTTAAAGTATGATACTGAAATTGAAGGATCTTCATCTATATTTAGATTTAGAAGTACTAAAATTGCAATAAATAATTCTTGGAGAATTAATGACTAATCTCAAGGAGATAAAGTCAAATTTTGTAATTAGGCAAGTAGCGCAAGGCGCACCATACTTCGATATTCTAGAAGGCCAATGGTTGACCAAAGGCTTCTGGAGTGTTGAAACTGGCAAAGGCAAATTCATTATAATCTTCTAGGAAGATAAATGACATATCCTAAAAAGGAATTGAAGACGAGCAAGGCTCTAACTTCAAAATGATTGTCATAATTATGTTCACAGCTAGTATTAAAATTAGATTTTAGATACTTAGTGTGGTACATAAAATATATGTATTGATGTTCAGAATCTGTTTTGAACAGGATATTGACATCATTAGAGATTAATCTGCGAATTGGAAACAGGACGACTGTCACTGTTTTAACCGTAGATACCTAAGTTTAGGAACTACCCTCGGGTTTGTACCTAAATTAGGAAACTATTATAATGTAACTAGTTTGACTAGATACATTATCTCTATATTAGTGTTTGACCCGCTGCGGGTGAACCTTTATATTCTAGAACACTAAAGTGTTTCATTATATAAAAATGATATTGAGATAAACACATTAGATGTGAATAACATAATTTATATTTTGAATATAAATAATATCTCCAACATATAACATGACAAACTAATAGCTCAGACTGATTTGATCAGAAGAAACTAATTGTGGCATTGTTGTCTGCGACACAATCAAACAAGAATCGTATATCCACACTTTCGAAGAGTGGGTACCAGGACTAATTTGATTCTATTCAAATAAAGTCTACGAATCTAGTTTATTGGGCAAAGTGCCTAAAATACTATTTACTTGGTAAAAATATCAGTGCCACCGATCTATTAGCCCTAGTTCATAGTGAAGCAAGTGGGCCCGTGTCTAGCTAGGCTAAATGTGGATATGAATATTTCGTGACCTTTACGGATGTGGCATCGCGTATGGTTATGTGTTTCTTTTGAAGAACACAAATCAGAAACTTTTATAGTTTCAACACGAAATAGATAAACAGATCGGCTAAAGTATTAAAACCGTCACGGTAAGACCGTAATGGAAAATACTTAAGTAATAAGTTTCTCGTATACTTGAAAGAGTATATTATTCTTTCAAAAGAGGACTCCTCTCGGAACACGTCAGTTTGACGGTGTGTCCGAACAGGATTAACCGAATTTTGTTAGACATGATAAGGTTAATCACGAGTCGCTCTGAGCTACCATTTCCTTCAACAGATAAGCTTTAAACAGTGCAAGAAATTATTTTGAATAAGATTCCATTAATATCTGTTTGACAGATAACATATCAGATATGAACGGGAAAGAAACCATGTTTCTCATTCCTGTTAGATTTGGGTATGCTAGGCATGCGTTTGGATTATACCAAACTAGAACCCAAATTGGATAAGTGCCAAATGTAATTTATCCTAGGGATACCATAAATATAGTACTTATACATCTCACCAGAGAACAATTAGATTGTTGCTCACCATGCGGTTTTCCTGAGAGGAATACCGATATGCAGTGGTAAGTGGGAGGATAGTAAAACTCGATGAAATACTATTCATGGCACCGAGTCCTAATGGAACATAAATAGTTCATCAAGGATGAAACTATACAATTAATCTTCGAATACACAAGAACCGCGTAAGTCAGAGAGAATCAGAAAACAACCTGGGGTATGAGTTTTTGATCTCACCTCATAAAGATGTCTATCTTATTGAGGAATACCAACTGACTACGTATGAGGAAGTGATACAAGGTATCGACTCCCTATTATGGCAAAGTGCCATATAATCCGAAATGGATTCCATGTATATCAACCAGTTTGGATACTAGTTGATGTACCACAAGGCATTGTGCCTACTGGTACTATAAGTCTTCAAGGAAGACGTACATGGATGGAAACATACCAACGTAAAAAGCTAGGCTTTTAGCGGAAAGGTATCATTATCAACATTGTGTTGATTACGATTCAACCTTTTACCTGTTGCCACGGTAAATCCATTTGGATAATGCTTGTTATTCGATCCATGATTGGATTGAAGTAAGCATTAGGTTCTTGGAACTATTGTTTTGATGTAATCATAATGATTTATGATTTAATTCAAAACGAAAATGATTCTTGTGTATATAAGAGGGTTAGTGGGAGCGCACTGAAAGTGGCTGTCCTATATAATAATGATAATATGTCATTTCTTGGAAATGATATTCCCATAAAAATTAATATCGGGGAAAGCTTGGCTTTCGAAATACTCTTCGAGAAACCGTACATCGAAAAATGTACGCGATCTGGTGTCTCATACGCTTTGAGCATATGGATTCACAAACAGGCTAATCCGAGTGATAGTCACTGCATTGATGTTAAGAACATCCGTTAGTATCTTAGAGAACTAAGGATGCTGTCTTAGTCTATGGAGAAGGAGAACTTGAAGTGACTGGGGTCACTGTAGCAAGTTTCCTATAACCGATAAAGACGACTAAAAGTCGTAAACGGTACTATACAGTTTGAATTACGGTACGGTGAGCTGGAAATCTTCTAAGCAAGATATTGTTACCGAATAAACAACAAATGCGGGTTAATTGCAGCAGCTGAGGCAGCAATAGAAGCCATCTGGGTCAATAACAAATCTAATTAGATTAGATATAGTTCTGTTAGCAGCTGAGCTAGGCGTCAGCACATGCTAAAGAATTAATGGTCACATCAACGATCCAGATACATACTTCGATATTCATCTTAATCGTTCGGATCATACATCGTGGCGATGTGATGATCGAATAAATCGCATCAAGATGATATTCATGCAAATCCACTGACGAAAGTCTTTTCTCAGCAATTTGAGCCAACCGTACGTAGTTCGGGTGTCAAGCACTCGAGTGACTGGCTATAGGCCAAGTGGGAGATTGTTGGACAATTATGACCCATAGCGTCACTATTTGTACAGATCATGGTGTTGTTGTACAAATTAACTATGTGACAAAGAAGATTGCACTCTTATCATTTGTGATTAGATCACCTAGATATATAAATGATAGGAGGTCCCTATGATTTGTTCCTGGACGGAGAATGATATGAGACAGTATCAGTCCACGAAGGATAAATCATTAAATATCCCTAGTCAGAGTATTATCGAGATTGGACATCGATAAATACGTAAAAGACTAATATTACACTTGTGCGCGTTTGTGAGGGCACAACAACATAGTTCTCATATATTTAGGTATAGGATACTCATGCAAGTGTAATAGGAGGTTATGTTTTACCGATGGTACGGGAAACAGCTTCACTTTGGATTGACCCGCTCGGAATTCCATTGGTAGTATGACTATGTGTCTATGGAAGTCCGAAATCAGGGTAGGTGTATTTGGTCTTAACCTGAGACTTGCACCGCTAATACTTGCGACAGTCAATATACTTTGGTTGAGGTCGTCCAGGGATTTAACAGGTCCTGTGTACGCCAATGCTGGGTATATTGAGAATCGTAGTGTGTTGGGTGTGATGTTAAGACGGAAGTATCACTCCAGTCATATGGAGATGATGGTCACATAGGATACGGAACTCGTTCTCTTAAATGCTCGAGCTATCGGGATATTATGACTAGGTCATGTATATCCGATTATAGAGACTAGTTACCAGACATCCGATATGTGCTTCGTACGGGGCAGACACAATTCCAACCCCAGGCCTAACACGTGATTATCCGATGCTGGATAGAAATATGCAATAATACGGTATAGTACGCTTGATATAGATCACATATTACTATAAGGATATTTCTGGAGAATTGGGTAGGCTTGACGCTTTGCTAAAAGCCAACCTTGTCTTGTAAATCGGTATAAACGTAGTACGAGGTACTTACATGTTCAGATAGTCCGACGACCGTATTTACTGCCAACATAACCGGGGATCTCATTGGTCGCTTCCCAAAGATTCACCGATGATGTATGACTCGCACTTTATTAATCTGGGATTAATTAGAAGAGAGAGAAAATTAATCTGGGATTAATTACAGAGATATTTTATCTGGGATAAAATATTAATTAAAGAGAGAGAACGATTAATTTGGAATTAATCGATAAAATAATATATTTGATATATTATTAGAAATTGGATTTCGACGCGGAATTGAAATTAGATTTTAATTCGGGCGAACGAGTTAATTTAGAATTAATTCGTTAGCGACGTGAATAGTGATTTCGCTAGGCGTAATCATTTAATTACGACGCAACGGAAAATTCGTTAATTAGGAATTAGCGAACCCGAGCCCGAGATTATTTGTGAGCGCATTCGCATTTCGAATTCGAGTGCGGCACGCAAGTCAAATCGTGCGTCAAATTGTTAGTCACATCAAGCGTCAAATCAAATGTCACTTTGAGTGATGTGACAAGTTGTCACTTGATTGAGTGATTGATGTGGTTGTTGAAAAGGCATTAATGGGCTTTTGTTTTTTGACTTTTTGGTAAATGAAAAATGCTTTTATTTATTTGTTTTTGTTTTTTGGAAAATAAAATAAATATATAAAGCATTTTCTTTTTATTTTCTCTCTCCCCCAATCGGTTTTTAGGAAACCCTTCTTCCCTCTTTTTTCTCTCTCGGCTTGGAGCCATTCTTCTTCTTCTCCTAATCTTTATGGTTTAGCCGAATTAAAAGGAGAAGCAAGGGACGATTTTTGTTGCAAAAATCAAGTGCTAGCACACCTTGAGTCATCCTAAGGTGTTAGGGCAGTGTTCTTGTGAGCTTGGAATCCATTCTTGGAGCTTGAAGCTTGGAGCTTCCATGGAGTCCACCCATGGCCGAATTCTTGGAGGAGTTTCACAGCCCAAACCGAGCAGCCCACTGCCATAGGGAGCTCACTGCCGAGCTTCAACAAAGAGGAATAAGTGGCTTGTTCTTCGCGTCGCAAGATCCGGTCAATGTGAGTATGTTTCTGCCATTCTCATTTGATGTATTCATGCGTTTTGTGCTTGATTTCAGGATCTTAGGACCTAATTAGAAACCAACAAAAGTCCATTCGAATTTTACTGGCACTAGCTGCACACTTTGATTATGAGATTTGGCAGATGGATGTCAAAACAACTTTTCTTAATGGGAACCTCATAGAGGAAGCCTATATGACACAACCTGAAGGGTTTGCATCTAACGATGATCATAATAAAGTATGCAAGCTTAAACGATCTGTTTATGGACTCAAGCAAGCCTCCAGAAGTTGGAATATACGATTTGATGAGACAATCAAAGAATTTGACTTCATCAAAAATGTAGACGAGCCTTGTGTTTACAGGAAAAGTAGTGGGAGTGCTGTTGTATTTCTTGTATTATATTTCGATGACATATTAATCAACGGGAATGATATTCCCATGATGCAAGCCACCAAGCAATGGTTATCTCAGAATTTCTCCATGAAAGATTTGGGAGAATCAGCCTACATTCTCGAATCAGCCTACCATAATAGATCTAAGAGGTTGTTAGGACTTTCTCAATCTACCTACATAGATAAAGTTTTGAAAAGATTCAAAATGGAAGATTCCAAAAGAGTTAATTTACCTACTTGTCATGGAATCAAATTATCTATGGAGGAATGTCCACATACTCCTTCATATAGAGAGCATATGAGTAGGATCCCTTATGCTTCATCAATAGGATCGATCATGTATGCCATGCTATGTACAAGACCTGATGTCTCTTATGCTCTTAGTATAACGAGCAGGTATCAGACAAATCCTGGTGAGCAACACTGGGCAGCTGTCAAAACAATCCTCAAGTATCTGAAAGTCATTGGTTACTGTGATGCGAGCTTTCAGACCGATAGGGATGACAACATATCGTAAACAGGATATCTGTTTACTTTGAATTACGGTGCTGTCAGTTGGAAAAGCTCAAAGCAGTCAACTACAGCGGACTTCACCACTGAAGCCGAGTATATTACAGCATCTGAGGCAGCTCAAGAAGCAATCTAGAAAAAGAAGTTAATCACGGAGCTGGAAGTGCTTCCCGCGATAAAGAATGGCGTCACGATGTACTGTGACAACACGGGCGCCATTGCTCAATCAAAGGAACCAAGGTCCCACCAGAAATCCAAGTATGTACTCAGGCGATTTCATCTCATCAGGGAGATTGTTGAGAGAAAAGAAGTTATTATAGAGAAAATACCCACAGAAGATAATCTTACAGATTCTCTGAATAAAGGGATGACTCAACAAAAGCATGATAGGCACACCCGAGAGTATGGTGTCCAGATTCATACAAGTTGGCTATAGTGCAAGTGGGAGATTGTTAGGGATATGCCCTATACCAAACTTGTGGATGGGCTATATGTACATGTATTTGTAATATTTTCATTAATTAATAAAATGGCAATCTTTATTATATGTGTCTTACATAAATTATATGAATCATCAAACACTGTAATAAAGCCCTTAGAGTAATAAGATGATGGCTTCCACGCCTTATGAGAATCATTACTCTTAAACGTTCCTAGTCATAGTTTTGTGAATAATTTGGGCGTTCACAAAGCGGGGAGACTAGCATGATGATATGATCCGCCCTTAATTGGGGTAACCGATCTCATAGGCTACTAGTGGAAATTCGTCCGCTTGGTGTATCACATGGATGCATGAGTTGCTCGTGTCCGTCGAATTGACCGCCGAAAGTTTTCATATGGAGTGTTTATCCAATGTGTCTGTGACAACTTTCATGTATCGATTAAATGACTAGTCCTTAGACTTGAGGTCTTTACAATCTTATGTGTGGATCAAATAACTTTGACATTCTCCTTCCCCGGTTCAAAAGATCCGGTCATAAGGGTATGATTGGGTCATTTGTTGAAACACATGAAGTTTGTAAAGATACAACAGAGAATCGCCACTCTCTCAGATAATATTTTCTTATAAGAGTAATATTCCAGTTCGCGGGTTGATATGTGCGATCAGTGATTGAGACTGTGGCCGCAGCGGAAGAATCATGTGAGATTCTTGGGTTAGCACGATTCATGACACTATGAACATCATACATTTTACTATATGGGTAGACATTTTCCATACCATAGGTCAAACGCTGGGGATACAGTGAGGCGAGGGACCGTATCATATGTAAATCACATACAAAATGGGTATATATATCTTTCCTTCTATTTTGGGGGCCTTGGCATGTTTCTAGATGTCAACCTTGGTCATTGAAATCGAACGACCATCAGATAAGAGGATAATTAATGTTCGATTAAATTATCACGATTCATTTTATGTCCAACTTGATGGGAACCCAAAAGGTCACACACAACAAAGTCGAAATCAATGGTTAACAGCGCACAGTACAAATTTAAAAGTATATATGATTACTGTAGGAATTGTTAATAAATGGTTCAATGTGTTTAATTATTGAACAGATCATTTATGAGGTTCCATAGTGGCTTAGGGATTGGTGAATGACGATATGGGCACTTTGGGAATTGGAATAAATAAATAAATAAATAAAAATGTGAATAGTAATATGAATAGTAATGTGAATAGTAACATGAATAGTAAATTTTTTTTTATTTGTTATTTCTTTTGAATTCCAATTCGGCCCAAACTCTTATTAGGGTTTTATAATCTCATTAAACCACTAAATTAAGATCCAATGGCTAAGATTAAATTACCATTTATCTCACATCAGATTTTTAATTAATTTTGTTATCTTTGGAGAACCTATATAAACCCAAAGAATTCTTCACAAATTTTTGCACCAAACCTTTCATATCTTGGGTTTATATAAGTGAGCAACTCTAAAGTTTAAGAGTAAGCCACTGATTTTGAGGATCTTTAAGTCTAATTGACTAGAGGAACCTCGAGTTAAAAGTTTTGAGGTATTTGCCTAGGCTAGCACCAATGGCAAAATACCCGTGCACTCAAGGCGTAGTCTTGCCGTTGAGTTTTGGCTTTGGTGTGTGCACCTTTGGAGGCCACACACTTGGGTGGCTCTTTGGAACGTGGAAGAGCTTGCCGAGTTCGAGAAAAGCTTGTAGATTGGAGGGATGACTGGAGGAGTCTTCAGTTCAAGTAAGTCTTTTTCTTTCTTTATTTTAATTAGAGTTCTTATGATAGTTAGCATGTTTAGGTTTATGTTCTTTGCATGTTTTATAAGTTTTTATGCTTAGAATATATAGTAACATGCCTAGGCTTCTAGAATAATCAAAACAAATGGTTTTTGGGCAAAGGGATAGCGGCATCATAATTTGATTAATTTTTAATTTTCCGCTGCGCACTCGCGGCCGCTTCCCAACACACATATCAAATATTTATCTTTATCATATAAAATAAAGCATTATCTTTAATGTTTATTTTATATCTCTCTTTATCCAATATCGGTAATGATATTATCTGTCTGATAAGAGATGGTGTATAATAAAAGTCATGTAAAATTAATTTACATTTACTAGGGAGATCTGGAATAATTATTCCTATGACCTTGACATCTAATGTCTCGCGATTGCCAACTCTAAGCTGGATCTCCCTTTTGTTTAGTCTTCTTTTAACTCCCATGGCTTGCATGATGTTTCAAATATAAGAAAGACTACCGGTGTCTAACGCCCAATGAGATGTCAATAATAGGAAAAATACAAAGTGTACTTAGGGTTGTTGTTTTCCTTTCAGCTCTAGACAATCATGTTTCCAGTGTCCAGACCTCTAGCAATGTAGACATGCATCACGAGTTACACGCGGTCTTGCAGTTTATTTCTTGGAGTCTCTCTTCTTATTTTCCCTTTTAATCTTCTTAGACTTCTTAGAAGTCTTTGAATAGCTTACTCCACCATGAAGCTACAAAGTGAGATTCTTTTTCTTCAAATCATGTTCCACCTAGCGTAACATGTTGTGAAGCGCTTCATATATAGCTTGCATTGACTGCATCACAAAGCCATCATATGCACCGAGTAAATCAGATTTTGAAATAGCTTTTCATCTACGTAATGCCATGTCATTCCAAATATCGGATCTAGTCAATCATGTTCAAAACATGAATGTTAACCACTCCTTCATCATTGAGCGTAGCATGGAACAATTCCTTATATTTCTGATATATCTCAATTTCTTGATTTGCTTCAAACAACTCCTTGAGTATTCTCATAATACTCCAAGCATTTGGTACATTTATGTTCTGTCTAAGCAAGTCATGAGTAATTTTGACAGAAATTGGATTGAGCGTAACATACCTCAATCGTTCTGATCATAGACAAGGTGAATGTTTATCTCATACTCCAAGTATTTCAAGGCTCATTTCAGTTTATTGGAATCCAAAAGTCGTACTAATAGATATGTGGTAGCCTTGTACAAGATAACAATTAAACACTAGTAGAATATTTTCATTTCAATATAAAAACACTAATACTATTATGGATTTTAATTCTATTAGTGTTATCCCATTACTTTACGTAATTTCGTAATCTCCCTTAACGGAAAAATAGAAATTTGGTAATCAAATTTCATAGCGGGAAGTGGATCCCATGACATTTACTCCAGCCTCATAATAATGACGGTCCTGGCCTTCATAAATTCATTAGGTAGACCTCAAAAGTCAATCTCATCTATGTGACTTATAAGTTTGGTCTTGAATCATTTCTTATCCTCACAATAATTACGGTATTGGATTAAGACATATTCCAGGTGTATACTTGTCAATGTTCACTCATGACCTTCAAAAGTACACCCTCACAATAATGACGGTATTGGGTGACTATGTCAACTCATCATGCTACATCTAATATTTTACCGGAGCGACCTAAGTGCCGACCACCTATATCTTCACAATAATGACGGTATTGAGCATAAGTACTAAGAACTTATTCATCTTCGTATTGAAAACATGAACCATCCAATAATGGTCCAAAATTATTAATACTATTATGTTAAATAAAATAATCACCTAATCACGCGAGATTTATGACAATCAAGTCATTAACATGCTTGGGTTAAAATAAAAATTTTAAATTAAAACATGCAATGCATATCCAATATGACTTATGCATAATTAAATTAAAATTACAGAGGCATAAATTCAAATACATGTCAAATTTGCAACATGTGTTGTGTGGTTAAGACCTGCTCTGATACCATTCTATTGGGGAATGGTGGGACCCCTAAGGTCCGATCGGTACCCGAGCAGCGGAAGTGAGTCTAACCCATGGATATCAAGCATGGGTATATTTTTAAATAATTTAATGAAATAATATATTCCATTACGAGTGTATAGGAAAAAATCGAGACTAAATCAGAGTCTGAAAACTCAAAAATGGGAGAAAATAAAAATCGGGGAGCGACACGCACACAGTATGCGCGCACTATGCACGCAGTGCATGCCTCTTTGATTTTTTTCAAATTTTTTCTTCATCAGCTCACGCACTGTGCACGCAATGCATGCCTCTTTGATTTTTTTTAAATTGTTCCTCCATCAGCTCTCTAGAAACAGAGAGCTGGTGGAATTGGGTATTTTACCCAATTTCATTCTAACCTGCCCTAAAAACTTCCAAATATCCAAAATTTAATTTTTAATATCAAAACCAGCATCAACATATATTAACGAAAAAAATCATATTTTTCAAAATATCAAATATTTTTACAAAAACATAAATTTATTCAAAATATGTAAATTTTGAATCGAAAATACAAATAAAACAAGAATCCCACAATGAAAGACTCATGAATAATTTTAGGTCACTAAAAGGTGGTCAAGTGATTCTAGAATGATATTCATACCTCCAAGCTTTTATATAGAGTTCCAAACTCTAATTTTATATTTCATGTCCATTATGAACATATTTAACCCAATCACAAGCATTTTTTGTTTATTCTTCCAAAGCATTCGTACATAATTCATTAGCCTAATTTAAACTTCAAGCTATATTATTATGTATCAAATATAAAAACATAGCTTATTAGAGAAGATCAAACTTACCTAGTAAGCTTGATTCCAAGATCCAATCTTCGTCTTCTTGTTGAAATGTTGTAGAGAACTTCCAAAGTTAGCAAGCTTGACTCCAAGATCCAATATTGATTCTAATGCTAGCAAGCATGATTCCAAAATCCAATTTTGATTTCTCCTTGTTGAAATGTCGTAGAGAACTTCCCAAGCTTCTCTAAACACTTCTTTTACTTAGGCTAATACTTCTAAATCTTGCTTGTTTTATCTTTCACAAGCTTAACTTTCTTAAGTTCAAGCTTGATTAAAAACTTGCTCAAGCTTGCCTTTTATAGCAAAACTTATGCAATTTTTAATTAATAAAAGTCTTAATCAACTTTTAGGTGGGCTTAATCCAATTTGTCCAAATATGTACAATTAGGTGTGACTAATCACGTCTGTCTACCACTTTGATTTAATCTAGTTAAATCAATACAAAGTTTAACAAATTGATTAGTTCATTGTCTACCACTTTAATTTAATCCAATTAAATCAAGACAGATACACCTATTATTACATATTTATTATTACCAAAATATCTTCCAATGGTAGAAATATTTTTGAAATTACAACAAAGCCTAGTGTGATTTTGGATTAATCCAATTGGGTCAAGGTAAATAATTAATGATATCCAATAACACTTAATTATTTTAATTGACAATTATTATATCAAATATTATTTATTATCAAACATTATCGGTTACCCAAGTACTCAACGAGTACACTTCATAATGTGAGAATCTCTAAGTCTAGACACATTTGTTATATAATCCTAGCTTATATGTATGCAATTCGACAACCTCCAAATATACGAAGAATATAAACGACCTTTCTGAACTATACAAGTCGAGGTCATCACATATGTTTAACAATCCATCCGTCATAGACTAACCGAGTTGTGCTTAGGGAACATAGATTACACTGTCAAGTTTACAATGCGCACATCTCATGTCGACATGTTGTTGGATAATATGACCCATAGCGTCACTATTTGTACAGATCACGGTGTTGTTGTGTAAATTAACTATGTGACAAGGAAATTGCACTCTCATCATTTGTGATTAGATCACCATAGATATATAAATGAAGAGAGGTCCTTATGATTAGTTCCTGGATTGAGAATGATATGAGACAGTATCAATCCCCGAAGGATTAACCATTAAATATCCCTAGCCGGAGTATTATCGAGACTGGACATCGATAATGCGGAATAGGCTAGTATTGCACTTGTGCGCGTTGTGAGGGCACAACAGCATAGTTCTCATATATATAAGTATTGGATACTTATGCAAGTGCGATAGGAGGTTGTGTTTCACCGATGGTACGGGAAACAGCTTCGCTCTGGATAGACCCCTCGGAATCCCATTGGTATTATGACTATGTGTCTATGGGAGGCCGAAATCAGGGTAGGTGTGTATGGTCTTAACCTGAGACTTACATCGCTAATACTTACGATAATCGATAGACTTTGGTCTTGGTGGTACAGGGTTTTAACCGGTTCTGCGTTTATACCACTTCTGGGTTTATCAGAGAGTCGTAGTGTATTGGGTGTGTGATGTCAAGACAGAAGTATCACTTCAGTCATAGTGGAGATGATGTCACGCAGGATACGGTATTAGTGCTCTTAAGTGTTGCGCAACCATCGGGATGTTATGACTAGGTCATGCATATCCGATTATAGAGACTAGTTACCAGACATCCGACATGTGCTTCGGACGGGGCAGACACTTATCCAGCCCCAGCCCTAGCACGTGACTATCCGATACTGGGCCGATATACACAATACTACGGTATACTACGCTTGATACAGATCTATATATTCCTGTAAGAATATTTCTGGAGAATTGGGTAGGCATGGCGCTTTGCTAGAAGCCAACCTTGTCTTGTAAATCGGTATAATCGTAGTACGAGGTACTTACGTGTTCGGATAGTCCGACGACCGTATTTACTGCCAACATATCCGGAGATCTCATGGGTCGGTTCCTGAAGATTCACCGATGACGTATGACTCGCACTTTAATTAATCTGGGATTAATTCGATGAGAGAGAAAATTAATCTGGGATTAATTACGGAGATATTTTATCTCGGATAAAATATCGTTAAAGAAAGAGAACGATTAATTTGGAATTAATCGATAAATTAATATATTCGATATATTATAACGAAATTAGATTTCGACGCGGAATTGAAATTAGATTTTAATTCGGGCGAACGAATTAATTTAGAATTAATTCGTTAGCGACGTGAATAGTGAATTCGCTAGGCGTAATCATTTAATTACGACGCAACGGAAAATTCATTAATTTGGAATTAGCGAACCCGAGCCCGGGATTGTTTGCGAGCGCATTCGCATTTCGAATTCGAGTGCGGCACGCAAGTCAAATCAAGCGTCAAATCGCAAGTCACATCAAGCGTCAAATCACATGTCACTTTGAGTGATGTGACATTTGAGTGATTGATGTGAGTTGATGTGAGATGAAAGGAAACATTAAATGCTTTGCTTTTTGAAATTGAAAATGGTAAATGACTTATTTAATTTTTGGAAAATATAAATAAACCTTTTACATTTTTTCTTTTTCTAATTCATTCTCTCTCTCTCTTTTTACGGTTTCTTGTGAAAACCCTTTTCCCTCTCTTTTATTCTTCTTCTCCTTCACGGTTTGGAACCGTTTCATCTTCTCAAAATTTCTGGTTTGACCGAATAAAAGGGAAGCAATGAAGAAGACTTAGTGCTAGCACACCATGAGGAATACCAAGGTGATAGGGAAGTGAGTTCGTGAGATTGGAAGCTTGAAGCTTGGAGCTTCAATGGTGTCTCTCATGGCCGAACCAGTCACCACCGTGCAGCCCCACGTTGACCACCACACGAGCAGCTCACTGCCGAGCAAGGGAGAGCAGTTCGCACTTCATCTTCGCCGCATCCAACCGATCCATGTGAGTCTTTTCCGCACCTCATTTGGTTGTATTCTACTCGTTTTATGCATGATTTATGATCCTTGGGACTTGATTGAAACTCAACACATGTCCACGATTCTTTACGACTAATCAGAACATCATTTCTGATATATGCGATCCACCATAGGTGATCAACTTTTGCCAAAGTCTTAAGAATCATAACTTAAACACATGGATACCTAAACCTCTTATGGTACATATACGGGTTGATGAATCTTATCTTGATACACACTTGATTAATGAGTGTATCGGTCCACACCCAACGAACATCTAGCGGTCAGACCATGAAAGGTCTCTGAAATATATGGCATCAAATTGTGGAGGATCACACACAAAATTAATGTTATCCTATAGTCAAACGATCACATATGCTACTTGACTCGAGGAGTATGTACTTCGAACTATTGGGAATCATATGTGAGTCATTCAGTATTCACTCCAACGAATACCCACATGTCTATACTAGCTTCTTTTACTCACAGTACATCAAGTTAAACCATTGGAACTCCAATTCCAATATACGACATGTGCTAGTCTTCTAGGTTATAGGAATTCAACCGTATTTCAAAACTAACGGCTATGAATATTTATTGTAAGAATAGTTTATAATAGTAATACCATCCCAATGTCAGATCACCATATGTCCAGTATTATTACATATCTATTCTAAGGTCGATTTCATTCTTAGTATATTTATATATCAATCTAATATGCATAATGAAATTACCATTAACATGGTTTGAAATGAAAAGGTAGTTATTTTATTAATAAATAATAAATATAATGTAAAATATATTATTCAGAGTGACACTCCAAGCACTAACTTCAACAAGTTATGCATGCCCTGTAGATATATTCATATCCTATATGAAAATGTATTTTATGTGTGCTATTGGTAGAATACGGGTGAAATCAGAATGGATTGGATCGATCTAGTCGGATTTGTGAGTTTTCGAAAAAATAAATTTTCATGTGTGTCTGTGCTTTGATGGATATAATGTAAGATATGAATTAATTATGATGATATGAAAATGTTTAGATGTTTTCAGAAAGTTTCAGAAGGTCTAGGATCCTCCATGTAGATTTATCGGAAGCTTTTGCGAAAGATTTTCTAAATATATCTTATTTGAGGATTTAAGTTATCTGATTGTCTTGGAATGATATATTGTGATGTATTAGGAGTATTTAATTATTTTTGGAAGGATAATGAAATATCCGAAAGGTCTCATATCCGTTTGTAACGTTTCAGACTTTTTGGGGGATTTTCGGGTTTTAGATCGGAAAGTGAATTTAATATTATGGATTTATAGTATAGGTTATTTTAAGAGTAACGAAACTAAAATCGTTGGAATTGGACATGAATTGAGTGTTCCTGGAAGGTTCAGAAGTTTATTATAGATTAGTTGGGAATTCCGTAAAATTATAATTCTAATCGTGTTTTGATTGATTTGACAAAGATCATGAGTGTTCGTGAGGCCAGGTAAGTATTATATGTGATCAATACTTTAAGTATGGTTAATTTTTTGCATGACTGTTTTATAAGAGATATATGTGTGCATAAATGTATGTATATATATAGAGATATACTGGTGTGACCGACTTTTGAACAGGTTTACGGTATAGTGTTATCGTTCTGTAATTTGTTGGTACTTTTCAATGGATAATGGATTTTAAATATGTTGTATGATGTGCCTGACATGTGAGTGGATACTTTTTGTTGATGCATTTGTTTTACGTTCGATTGATATTTTTGTTTTATGTTTCACTGTTACTTTTGTTTTTATAAAGATAAGTTTAAATTAAATTTTTTTCTTGAGATATTTTTGATTGGATTTATATCATATGTGATTCACCACGATGTTTGTAGGATGATTTTATTTTATGAATTTTAAAATCTCTATGGCGCCTGTTAGGGTTTTATCCAGCTACAGTAGACTGACTTGTTACCCTATGTCGACATGTTCCTCATTCGGACAATGCCTGGTCTGTGCGCGCAACCCATGCATTAGACGCTTGATATTTTCATCCAGTTGACTTGGTTCTTGTGATGGGATATATGCTCTAAATCTTCATGTAATGTGTAAACGAAATTATTTGATTAAAATAAAAGATACATTGTTCATTTATCAATTATTTTGATTTAAATCACATAATGTAAATTATCTAGTTTACCATTGATTACTAATGTGCCTTCACACTTCGTGTATGAGTGTCATACACAAGAGAATTTAAGTCTGAAGTTAGTAATATAAAATAGTCCATAGAGAGAAAATAGAGCGAGTACTTTGTTTGTGGTTTATCTATAGTCACGGTCTATTCTATAAATATATGATGACCTTGATCCGGGATCATCCATGTGGTGACATGAGAATGGAGGCACCTTATATGATGTGATCATATAAGACTAGACCCAGATAAAAATGAATTTCTTATAATATCCGTTAAATAAAGAAATTCATTTTAATCTACTATATGGTAATATATGGATTGATCTGAATCTTGAGTGTACGACAAACTCTTGTATGGCAGGCCATGTCCTTTGATTTACAAAGGTGAGGTTGATGTAGAAAACTCGACCAATAGTTACGTAGTTTGGGGACATGGTTTGGTGTGTATCTGGGGACGTTTTACATAGATATGGAATTCATTCATTCTTGCGAGAAGTAAATGAGTATCTTCCTTAAAAGTTGATTCGATACTTGAACGATTAGAGTGCTCAAGTTTTTCTGTTACGAATAGAAAATCTAATATTCATAATATTTATGAGTAAGTCATTGATGAGTGGTAAATGTATCACTATTTCCCACTCATTTATCCTAATATTTTGTATAGTTTCTTGAGTGTTGTGAATATTTTGATGTGTTTTGTGGTATTTTGTAGATAAATAAAGTTTTAGGACTCTCTGAAACCAATTCAGGGCCAAAACAGTGAAAAACAGACAAAAAGGGCAAAACTGTCATTTAGGCATCGCAACGCGCCGCATGCGTCATGACCGCTAACGTGCGCCGGAGTCTGCTAATGTGCGTCGGGACACGTGGACCAATCAGAGAAGTTTTGCTAAAATACACCGTCTGCTAACGTGTACCGAATCTGCTAACGTGCACCTGCAACGTGTCAACATCACATCAAATCATGCTAATGTACGCCTGACACATGTCATCATCACATGCTACCAAAAATCGTCATCGCCATATGTCATCCATGTATTAGCCACGTGGCGTCAACATCAGTCACATGCCGAGTCAGCTTGCCACATGTCAGCCACGTCATCATCAGCCAATCATCTTATGCCACGTGTCACCATCATATGCTGCTGACAATCGACATCGCCATGTCAGCACAGTTATTGATTAATCATTCAGCGCCTACCATATGTCACCATCTCAGCAAAAGGCAATGCCACGTGTCCTTCATCAACGGTGCGTCACGACGTAAGAACAATCCATGCGTCGCGACGTGCGAAGCAAATTTTTCCTATAAATAGAAGGACGAATTTCAGATTTGAATTCATGCTTTCTTCTATGTAATTCCTTAAGAATACTAAGAATATTGTATCTTGTTTTTTTATTTACAGCTTTCAGTAATTAATTTCCGCATTTTTACTTTCTTTTCTTTACTTTTCAGTATTTACTTTCTGCAATTTACTTTTACACAATACTTTTCTTTCTTTACTTTTTCAGTTTTACTTTTCAGTAATGAGGAGGTAACTCCCCCTGTTGGGGTAAAAGTTAAAGCTTTTATTACTAATATTTAGATTAATCTCCTTTAATTATAATATTTAAACTATTTAAAACCTGACTTAATGAGAATACCGCCTTACGGTCGGTTAGACTTAATTTATAAATTGGTTTGAACCTGACTAAGCTTGTATACCGCCTATATGGCAGGTTGGTAATTAATTATAAATTTGACTTAATCAGGTTACCGCCTATATGGCTGGTCGGTAATTATCACACAAAGTTTATATATTATAATAAAGGAGATATCTAAAATAGTAGTGATAAAAGTGGATCATTTTACTCCAACATTTTCTTTTATTGTACTTTTACTTTTTTAATTTTCAGCATTTACTTTTCAGTATCTACTTTCAGTATTTACTTTCAGCATTTACTTTCCAGCAATTTACTTTATGTCTTTTATTTTATTTAAGTTTTTACTAGCCTTAGATATGTGTCGTAACTAAGTCAATTATATGGGGTTGTGATGAATTTCAATATCACCGGTTTATAAGGGGTTATTTTATAGTTTGGGTAATATAATGGTTTACTTATTAAGTCTTAAGCTTAATGCTTCTTGTTAACTGGCCATTAATAAGATTGATCTGGTAAACTTAAAATAAACCTGACAAAAATATTTTAGGTTTCAGCCTTAGACTTAATAGCCCACGATCTTCCTTGAGGATAGATAACCCTTTAATAGATTTCCTTACAGGATAGACATATACCTGTCGGGCGGGGGTAACCACAATTGGAACTTAAACTTAATGAATTCAGGTAACGTGGTTGACATAGACATATGATTAATTGGGTTACACTGGGTATTTGCATCCGACCATCGACATAGGCTTTTGCAGAATTTCTTGTTCCAGGTTAGTAAACTAATATATTACACAAACTTAAAATAACCACTTCATCTTTAAAAAGATATTGGAAAGATTTACAACCCTGGATAGTTTAATAATCTTGAATTTTCTTCAATTTACTTTCGCACTGTTTTTACTTGTTTAAAATTTAAAGTCACAATCCAAACAAACAACCAATCCATTAGATACTTGTAAAAATTTGGCTTCATAAATTAATAGCTTAGGTATTAAGTCCTCGTGGGATCGATACTTTTTATACTACTTGAACGATACGTGCGCTTGCGTTATACGCGTGTGACAACACCGGTCAGTCATTCATTAGAGAATCAATGATACTTAAGGTAAAAATAATTGGAGAGGTATACCGGATATTTTGATCGGCTCTAATCATGAGATACTCATGAAGGTCAACCCGTATGTAATGCCTATATCGATGGACACCGACGTAGCTCAGCTTATATAATATATTTATGGCAACGAGAGTGCAACTTTAGGTTTTTAGTGGAATAACCTAAATTTAATCATTCAGAATATTTAATTAAAGAGTTTAATTAATATTCCAGGAATATTGGAGCTCGGAACTATAGGTTCATTTGATTCATTTTCTAGCTCGATAATTGTAGCAAATTAAATATAATTGGATAGTCCAATTATATACTCACATATATTATTATTATTAATGTGATTAATAATATATTTGTCACACATGTGACCTTATATTATATATTTAATATAAGGTTTTTTTTTAAGTAAATGATTATAAGATAATCATTTAATATTTAGAAGATCTTGTAAATGTTAAATTATGTTGTATAATTTAATTTTGATTTTGAATTAATGAGTTTAAAATTTGATTTTAGAAACTCATTATTTAAAATTGGTATTTTCATTTTCTTTTATGGTAACATGTTTAATGTCTTTATTAATGTAACATCCCAAATCCGGAAATGTTAGCGGCAGATGACAGGTTCCACTGCCACCTAAGCCTCTAACTTAACAGTACAATTTTCCATTTTCTTACTTAATAACTTTTTTTTATCATACCATTGATTAAACACATACCATCATAACCGCCTTATTACATAACCATATCGAAACGTAATAATTGAGTACTTTATACAATCATATACATGACATACATCAAAACAAACCAAAATACAAACTACATTCTATATAAATGTAGGACTAACATGATGGACCACTATGACCAGTGACTGCAGCATTATTCTTATCCGCGATCCATGTCTCCAAAAGATAACTGTGGCTCACCATCAAAAGGACTTGCAAAACTGGAGAGTGGGGGGTGAGTTCAAAGGAACTCAGTGAGCGGAGTTATAAAAATCAGAAAACAATGTTAGAAATACTCGTGTGGAAATCTCGCAACAAGTAACTGTCCTTCTGAATTCATAAATTTTAAATTATGTCTCTCTTTCAAAATATGTAAGAAAATCATTTCATAAAGTCATTGGTCTAAATATCACTGAAGATTTGCAAAAATTTGACGCAAATGGGCGTTATATATCGTTGTCCCCCCATACGCCTAAACCTATGGTCTTGGGCCGTTCCGTACTGCCGTCCCCCAATGCATGCCACAATAATATCCCTAAATCTAGAGTCTAGTGGCGTTATGTATCACCGTCCTCATAGTCCAGAAATCTAGGATCTATGGGCGTTACGTATCACCGTCCCCCTAGTCTTGCTCTCCATGTGCACATGATGTGTCTGTCAATTCCATAAGTTACACATGAGGTGGGTTTTTCTCTCATGCCTCTGAAATTATGAAATCACACTTTGAAATCATTTTATCAATAAATATTTCAATTTATCAGAAATTGGTGTTTTGATAAACTTTCGATAAAACTCTTTATTAATCAAGAAAATAAACTCTCTATTTCAAAATATGAAAATTTAAAATAAATACTCCACTCACAGTGTTACGGTAAGTCTGGTGTGGATCTCGGCGTTGGTGATCTCCGAGCGTCTTGACGTCGATCTAATGTCAAAGAAATTATTAGTTCCCTTGTAATGAGTAGAAAATACATATACAATACATTGATGATGTTATATGCTCATGGCA